>DWGJ01001225.1:0-21380 GCA_018246895.1 Aspitha aspitha aspitha
ACAGTACAGGTAAATGTCAGCCTGTTTCTTATAAAAATGTATGATCATTTAAAATATGTTCTTTTAGTTTAGTTTTAAAAATGTTAAGCGATCCCGAATTCTTGATCGATTTTGGTAGTTTATTATATAATCTTGCTCCTTCACAGGTTATTGTTTTTTTTCCATAATTAGTTCGATTCGGTGGTACTACTAAGAAATCCGATCTTCTGGTCATCCGCACAGATACTTGGCTCTGTTGTTTAAATATGATTTCAGAGTGTATTTTCTTGTTCACTATTTTCCAGATCAGCAGGCAAGTGTGGTATGTATATAATTGTTTTAAATTCATAAGTTTTGTTTCAGTGTAGATTTTAATTTGTGTAGTGTAGATTAGATCGATTTTCGATCGATCAATCGATGTTTTTTCTCTCAACATCAAAATCATCGAACATCGATGTTCATCGAGCATTCCTATGTCAAATATGACCATAAACAATAATGCGTTTGAATGTTACAATATTATAACGGTTTTATTATGAGATTAGTTTGCACTTGCATTTACGACCTATAACAGTAAATGCTAAAGAAACATTAAAGAAATTACATCGGCTGATAGTTTTAAAGTGACAAAAATCATGCAAGCTGATTCAAAAGAAGTGATAGAACTTGAAACAAAAATCCAGAATCATGAAGCCTACGGAAAACCGTAAATATCAATACATGTCTGGTTTATAAAAAAAATACTTTGATTGGATTTTAAAATATTTATACCGAATTTACAGATACAAGTGGTCGCCCCGAGACTTCGAATTAGGGTCGAATCTTGGACAAGGTAAATTTGGTCACGTACATGTTGCTAAAGAGAAGAAAACAGGGTATCTAGTGGCCATAAAAACACTATTCAAATCCCAGATTACTAGATCCAGATGCGAAAAGCAAGTCATGAGAGAGATAGAGATTCAGTCACACTTAAAGTAAGTCTTGATGAATTCATTTTTACAATTATTGTAATTCTTAACATTATCTGCGATACTTATAGACTACAGCTGGCTTTAAAATAAAGAAACTTATCTGGCGTAAAACTAGGGTGCATTTAGAATTATAATGTGTATTATTTCAAATTGTATATAATTTTGTTTAAAACAGACATCCGAATGTACTACGGCTGCTGACATGGTTTCATGATGAAAGGCGAATTTATTTGGTGATCGAGTTTGCTGCTGGTGGAGAACTATACAAGCATCTCACAAACTCACCTAAGGGGCGCTTTCCTGAGCCTAAAGCTGCAAGATATATTTATCAGGTAATTAGCTCTTTAAGAATTTTATTAAACTTTAATTTTTAATTGAATTTATTGTATAATTAATGCAAAAACTAGAGACAAACAGTGTGCCTACGCAGTACCTTTTTAATACAATGTTATGTGTAACAAAAATTTTCCAAAATTATCTCACATCCCCATTTTGACAAAGGATGCAATACATCAACATTTGTTGTATAATTGCACTGAAATATTTTGGTTGATCGGTTTCTTAATTTTTTATCTTCCAAAAACTGCCTTTTTTAAGTAGCCTTCGGAACTAAGTTCTGATTTTAAAGTCAAATTTTAGATTTCAAGGCATTTACAATAAAAAAAATTTTGATAGGACAGTGAAAGTATTGCTTTGTGTGAAGATGCATCAGTTTTAGGAGCTACATTATTGTACAGTACACTTAATTTCTGAAAGGAGAATAAAACAAACAATATTTACAGACACAAAACAAATCTTTGAAGATCTCTTATTATGTTTCAGGTTGTAGATGCTGTTGAATACTGTCATCAACACCATGTTATACACAGGGATATCAAACCAGAGAACATCCTGGTTGCATTTAATGGAGATATTAAACTCGCTGACTTTGGATGGTCTGTGCATGCCCCATCAGAAAGGTATACTACCGATTACCTATTATAGTAATATGCTCACAGACAAATTAAACAGATCCTGTCCTATGATAACCAAAATGCTGGCAAATGATGTATATAATGCTTACTAATTTCAACATTTACTAACTGATATATATTATGGGCACAGAAATAAAAACTTTATACAGCTAATTTTCATATAGAAACAGTTCAATCATTCATGGATTCCAAGTGAACAAAATTGTACATTGAATGCAATTGATTTTATTCATGCCATTGGCATGGTCCAAATTGAATATACATGGGTGTACTAACATTTGGTAACATGTATAGAATAATGTAATTTATCAATATTTCACTATTTCTAGGCGAAAAACTATGTGCGGTACTCTTGACTATCTTCCACCAGAGATGGTAAAACGAGAAGTGTACGATGTATCAGTAGACCATTGGTGTATTGGAGTACTGCTTTATGAATTCTTGGTGGGCAAACCTCCATTTGAGAGTGAGGGGAATGATAAAACTTATGCAAAAATCCTTGCTTTAGACATAACATATCCTGAATATATGCCGGAAGGAGCCAAAGATCTTATTTCAAAGGTAAATTATAGTAAAATAATTGTACATTCATTGTCTTCCAATTCTATTAGAAATTGGTTGCAGATGTATGTAGCTGGCAGCACCCACCTGTGATTGCTGCCTGCTTCATTATTAATCTTTTCACATAGAAAAAGTCAATCTTGATTTATTATGGAAACATGTAGAAATGTAAATAAATGGCACAAAGGAACAGGCAATACCATATTTTGTTAGTACATTCACATGTGGGACACTATACTCCAGCTGTATATAATGTTACTGTATAGTATTTATACATTATTACATACCTTTATTACCATTTCAGCTTCTACGGCCGTCAAGCAAAGAAAGATTGTCACTAGATGCTGTAAAGAAACATCACTGGGTGCAAAAATTTCAAAACACCGAATCTTAGTTTTACAATTTATTTTATCATTAATATTATGTTGAAATCAAGATATGAATAAAAAACAAAAACGCCGCCTGTTTTGAAAAAGTATATTTTAAATCACAGTGTGTAGCCATATTCTCTGATCCATTTGAGGCCTGTTTTGCTGTCTCCCGCAGGCTTATACTCGAGACCGATCCAATCAGTGTAGCCATTGTTCTCTATATGTTTCAGTATATACACATAATTGATTTCTCCTGGTGTATCTGGCTCATTTCGGTTTGGAACTTGAGCAATCTATAAAAGTAGGATCGATTGAAACGACATGATTGTCAGAAAAACGCCAAGGGTTTAATGTATGCACATGTGAACTGTCTCCAGTAACGGTACCTTGACCAGAACAATGATTCATGTAAAAAGTCAACAACACAATCAATATTAAGTCAATATAAATACTTATTGAACATTTTATATAACATAAATAAAGGAGTTAAAATATATTATGATGATTTATCTGAAAGAAAGTTTCACTCATTCCGAATGCATAACTGCAGTAGTAAGTCTACATTTAATAAAAATGTCTTAGTCTATTACCTGTATATGACCAACATAAGGCATAAGATTTTTAATATTGTGAGACAAATCGCCACATATATGTTGCAAGTGGAACACATCCAGTTGTAATTTTAAATGTGCACTGTCAATTCTTTTTATTATGTCCACAGCTGAAAAATACTGATATGACATTAAATTAGCTAAAATTTATGAAAATATATTTTATTACGAATTATTAGCATATTTTATTCTAGTCTTAATAGTATAAAGCTCTCTCTTATGTGTGGGTGAACAGTGATAAATATACAGTGATATATGTATCTGGTGTTCTTTGTATAAAAATATAGTTTGGTGAAACAAACTTACCTTTGCTAAAATCACTGAGAAAATATTTGGGAACAGAATGTTGATTGATGGGCTCAATAACTCCAATTAAATTCTCATTTTTCAGTATATCGGCTGCATATTTAAGGTTGCTTTCATAAGTCTCCCAATTGTGTGCAGTAATTGTCTCCAGCTTACCAGCCATGATGTGAATTTTTCGGGCACCCAGTGCTTTTGCATAGTTAATGGTAACAAGCAAGTTATCTTTGAATTCATTCTCTTTACCTGGGACTGCTGTTACACCTAACTCTCCTTTACTCAAATCTCCTATAATATATATGAAATTAATGCAAGATTTTTAATTTTATTATGAAACTGAATTTTCTGATATAAAAATGAAATTTACCAGTCTTCAAATTAATCAAAACTTGTTCTACTCCTGATTTTTCTTTTGCCTGTTTTACTTGTTCTAAAGAGTGACCAAAGGGAAATCCACTTTCTACGGCCTTAAATCCTGAACTTTTAGCCAATGCATACCGTTCTAGAATAGAAGAACCCTCCGTAAACATGAAAGAAAGATTCGCGCAAAACTTCATTTTCTATTTGCTTTAGAATCTACTTCTGTACAAATATTCAGTCCTATTTCTGGCTAACATTACAAATAACGAGGAACTTGAAAAAACTTCTGCTTCTACTGGAAGCACTGTGTTTAAATAACCTTTGCATATGTTAACAATTAACCGCTTGATAAGTTATCTATGACATTGTTGATAACACATGTCAAAAAAACCACAGATAATAAAGGACACATCCAATATGTTACGCAAAATAGAATAATTGAAAGCATGAAATAGTAAACGTTATTACCTACTTAATTTTTTTTAAGTATCAAAATTATTTAAAGTTTATTCATTATATTTATCTCAGCCTCATCTGATTTTGTCTGACATTTAAACTACAATGTATACTAGTACCCAATAGTAATAATATGTATATATCTCATGGTCCAGTTTGTTTTAGGTAGGTATGAATACAATTTTTTGCTTCTCTACTACTTTTAAATTTAAAGTGTTAACAATCGGAAGTCATTGCTGCTGTTACTTATAAGCTTCTGTTATTATTGTTTTCTTTGCCTTCATTAGAAACCAACATAACTTCTATTAATATTAGAAATCTAAGACAGACCGGGAGTGGAAGGATGAAATCTAATAGATTGTTAATATTTCTGCCTACTACTTTTTATTACTATCTAAAACTGAGTAGCGGTAAACAATAATTTGGCAGAGAGGTGTAATATTTCGTTACACTTTTAGTAACGAAAATAAGGAAGCTAGAGTGTAACGTTGTGCGCTATGTCTTTTACGCGTACAAAATTATAAATATAATAAACTATCCTATATTATAACACCTCAGAAGTTATCCTATTCAGTAAAATGCCGCCATACGTATTCTAGGAAGATTAATTAGTAGTGACATAAAAATAAAACTGCAAATTGTAATAATTTATAATATAATAAATTTCAATGTAATTGGAAAAGATATCACTATATTTTGCCCTGATTACACAGCTTAAGATTATTAACACGTTAAGTAAATATCTTATAAACGAATAAAGTTGGGAGTTCATGCGTTACAGTTACAGGAATGATATACTTGGGAAAGTTACAAACTGCTATGCAAATTGCTAAAATTAAACTTATGACTATAACAACATTTGATTACAGCGGGATTACATGACACGAAATGCAATTTACAAAATAGCGATAACCATTAATTAAAGGTATAGCAGCTGCGAAGCATACCCAATGTTTACGTTTTAGTGCAACATATAATTGGTATACATTTGAAATTAATAAATAAAGACATAAATATAGCAGATGATATTTGCCCTTTCAGTCGAACAAATCTGCCACAAAAATAGACCTACAAAACCTGTCTGCCAATATAACTGTATCTAACATCACGTTAGCTGTCTAACGGGGTACGCATATAGCACCGAGTGCCAAATGCCTATTTAAATAAGTAAATAAAAAATTAGCTTTATTTAATTTGCATCAGAATTTGACGTAATATTATTGCACTATTTAATTAATGAATAGTTTTTTCCTATGAATGGTGTATGAAAATACTTCAAATTCATCTTTAATTTTCTGTGACAACTGTTTATCTTTCAATGCGCTTTTCGCGTCCTCAAATCCCTTTAAACCATTAAATTCAGTATAAAAATTCTAGTTTCCATCAGGCGGAATCACGGCCAAACCCTAGCCTTACGCTAGGAACGGAAATAGTAAGGAAAACAGGGGAAAATATAACCTAATGAAATTGTGTTAAAGAGCATATTATATATTTCAATATCTGTTAATAAATATAGTATTGTATATATTTTTTATACTTATATAACAATCTTGAGTGTGTAGGTATAATTTGGTATCATCCGAAACTTAAAGTACCTATAACTGGACCATACAATAGTAGGTACAATAGGATATAGGACCAGTCAATATTTAATTTTCATGCCCATTTCAATTTCGAATGTCATTGAATTTACTCTAGTATTCTACAATTCAATTTGTCTTTACTCTAACGCCAAAGATTCCACAGCAGGTTCTAGAATAGGTACGTAAATGTTGAAATTTTTTTCTTTGTTATATCATTTTATATTTAAATTATAATAAAAATGCGAGCGATTGCATGTGCGTGCAGTCTTTATTAAAGGAGGTATTCATGGTTCATAATATTTATATAAATTATGATTTTTGATATTAACACAGCCATATTTTACTACGTTGTATAGTTACAACTAACTCTAGCATACGATGTAAATACAAAAATACTTAACTATGAAAATAATTTGTGAACAGTTCTTTCAAATGTAGAAAGAAGTGTGCATATTGAGCAGCCCGTGCCAGTACCCTGTAACACTTATTCAACCTAAATCGAATTCTGTCATGGCAACCGTCGATGGCATCATGCTATACAAACAACAATTCATATAGTGACAACATCCTCATAATTATACTCTTTGATGTAACGGATAACAAAAGCTTGGCGCGCAAATAGTATACCGAGCAGTAAAGTTAATGTGACACGTTGAAAAGCTTTTGCGAATATCTGCAAGTTTAAAAATTATCCAGATAATGCTTCCTTACAGCAGAAATAAACAAATCATGCTTTCATCACTAATCATAACAAACTGTAGGCTAATTGTATCTTACCTACTTATAATATAAAATAAAAACTATTTCACCCATTAACATGTGTATCGTATGACATTCGCTGAAACCATATTAGAATATACGACTTAACGAATCATTTTAATATGTTTATGAATATAAGCAATAATCATAAGTAAAACTAACGCGTTGCATTATTTTTATTTTCGTCAATGCGTAACAACTGTCCTGATTTCACCACTCGACGAGGCGCAGCGACACGGGGGACTGCGGGGACAGAAGGAAGTCGAACTGGATGTCCAACTCGCCGTCGAACTCCACTCGCCACTGTTGTAGTATCTGTAGAATAATAAAAACTATTTGCAAACAAATTAATGAATCGGGATCATTTGGTCAAGAAGTAACTTATCCTTTCTCTCCTTATTTTATTTGACCAAGACAGAAAACTACTACTATTACAGTAATTTTATAATTGCTATTTGCAATTTCTCAAGGAATGTAGTTTTACTGAGAGTGAATAGTGGATAGAGGAGAAGGAACAAAAAGTGACTTTCATCCCCTTGACGCCACATTCGTTTTAATAATAGAACACATGTAATTCCGCCCTAGCATCATAATATGCCCATGCGTTTCGATCACTTCTTAAAGTGTGTTTGGATTTAGATAAACGTGAACTCACTTTAGCCAGGATCAAATGCAACTCCAGTTCGACGAATCGTTTCCCGGGGCACATGCGGCGGCCGCGGCCGAACGGCGCCACGAGCGCGGCGGCGTGCGGCTCGCGCACGCTCGTCCAGCGCTCGGGGAGGTACTCGTTGGGCCGCCAGAAGTTCTCCTCCCGCCGACAAGCCGCGCCCGTGTGCGCCAGCACGAACGTCTGCAATTGCAAATAGCATTGTCAAATTATGCCAGTCTCAGGTCTGGACGAAATTCCTTTCCGAATTGACAGATCTATGTAGAGACAAAATTCTTTTAAGTCTTTTATTAATACGCAAGTATCTTGTGTGCATATCATTAAATAAAATTGAATTGAAATATAGGAACTTTTTAATATACGTAGTTCTATTACAACTTAATATATATAAATATTCATTTGCACTAACTTAAAAAAAGATCTCCGCAGTAGAATGGTCAAAATTACTCTTGAAGGAAAATATAGGTACACATTCAGTCTTATAAACATTCGCATACTTTACATACATTCATACTAATGATTACTTATGTATTTACTGGTATTTGTCGAAAGTATTTTTATGACATGGTCAAGCCTCCTTCACATTTTTGGTCAGTGTTATGCCATTTTAAAACAGATAAAAATTATTAAGAGAGCAAACGATTCCTAAAGAATATTCTTAATATTTTTGAAGGAAAAGAACATTAAAATGTAGACCTTACATGACACGGCATTGGAAACAGGCACAAATGCTTATAATGATTGAAATTGGCCAATAAGCCAGACATATAAATTTATGAATACAGTGATTAATTTGCTCATCAACGTGTCACTCCCATTTCGATACTCTTGACACAAATAGCAATCAACTTGACACATATCTACCAATAAACGCGCTCTTACAAATGTTACGAGCTTCTTAACTCAATTGAACCAAATAAGTATATATCACCCTCAATATTTCATAACGTATCGGACCTAAATAAGTAGGTAGGTATCATTCTATCATCGAACATCAAGTCGTTACCATTCTCATACAGATTTTGAAAAAGTATTATTTGTTAAAAAAGTTCCTAAATTAAAAGATGGTAGGGCCTGTAGCCAAAACCCTGACTCTCTTTCAGAAACAGCTAAGAGACGAGCCCGCTCTGCATCATCAGTGCATGTATCTAATAGTTGTTTGTATGTTTTTGAGCAGATGGGCTCGTCCCACTGTCTCTGAACATTTTTTGAATTTGGTAAGCTCTCATTTGGGCAGGCCATGGACCAGGCAAGTTTAGCCTCACTCACATAAGCAACCTCTTTATTGATAAATGATTTTTCGGTAATTTTGTCGATAAGTAATTTGGTACTGTGAGTGGAAGCTAAAAAAGCCGGTATCGATACACTTGAAACTTTGCGGATACCCAAGCCTCCATATCGGATAGGGAGAGAGGCCTGAGCCCAAGCACGTTCCGAAAGTTGGCAATTTAAAACTAACTTAATTAAACACCATAGGTACCAAGTCATGTCACGTAAAGCATCTTCCCTATATTAATTAAAAAAAGATGATTATGCGCCCAACTGTCCCATTAGCTTAGATTACATATTGGCAGATTTGGTTTTAATCTAATCGTAATCAGCTTTTGCTGATAAATATTAGTACTTTTTTTTTTTCAAATTTGATGCAAAAGTGAATTGAGTTCATCAAAATATTATAGATTCACTATTTCGCAGTTAACGTACAAAAAAATTTTTTTTGTCAAAATTATTGCTTAGTTTTTTAGCTACCAGTACAAACTCTTACACTGATAACTGAATTCATTTTTAATTCCACCCATACGATACAAGTTTTGAAGTCATAACGGTGTTGATACTTTTATATTGTTTATTTTTGACGTATTACTTGTTAACGCATTAATTTTCGAAAAGACTCGCCATATTCAAGAATTGTCGTAGAAGAAGCTATTTGACTCCGAGAATCTGAAAAAAGAGTTAGTAAATTAGTAAATTATGCTAGTAGCCATCCATATGTAATAGCAAATAGACTTAATTTAGTCTGTCCAACAAATTTTTACCTAACAACATCCTTTGAAACAAGTTTACTTCGCTTCAGATATGTGAAAATGTAATGTATCATATTAATAAGTAATAACATGTATCAATGGCTTGATATTTCAAAATACCTACATACGTATTTAACAAAAAAGAGACAAAAGATCAAGACCTATCGTTCTCTTCACTCAAATCTCGGTTACATGCTATACGACGACTACAATTTATTTCTAGTTGCCTACATGAAAATTGTCCACTTCTAACATACGAGTGTATCTTACTTGAAGCAATGGTCTATTACCATAGAATACGTGAATTATAGAGATGTCAATACGTTGAGCTAAGGTTCACTATCAAACAAATAAGCAATAATTGATGGCAGTCGCCAGTTCATTGCTTATTCCTTGTCCATAGGATAATTACAACATTAACTTATTAATAAAAGTTTAATATTTAATGTTAAGCACAAAACCCAATAATTTTGATGTACTGGCATAAGAATTAGCTTAAACATTAATGAACAAGATGCTTTTCTCGATTTATGAAAATAAATACATATGTACATATGTATCTTTTCTCAATACAACAATATCCATTAACATTCTGAAATCGAAATATGTAGGTATCTCAATATACGCATATATATGTATATTGGATATTCCACCCCTAATAAAGGGGACCACAAAGATTGTATGAATATTTGTCGATTTGAAAGTCAAGAAACTGAAATATTAGATTTACGCCTTTTGTAATATGTAGAAAGAATAATAGAAGTAGTGGATTTTTGATATTCGATATCATTGCGTGCTAACCACTGGTAAAAGCTACGAATAGTACATTATAAATCCAATACACCCAAGTCGTCTCCGATAACCTTTTAGATGCATTGGAGGTAAAGGCGTCACGTTTCGTCGCAAAACGTGCCGGTATTGAGTTAATTACGGAATGCGACTATTTTTAGAAAGAAAGTGCCCACACCATTTAGTGGAATTAGATTATATGTCTTATACAACAGCGTCTTAATAAAAATTATATAAGCACATATATGCTTAATCAGCCAGCCAAAAACCGGTTATTAAGGTGTCTGATTACACTTATATACTATCATATCTAATTAGGTATATTATATGTACTAAGGCTACAGTTATTTGCATTAATTTGAAGTTGAACAACATCGTATAAAACTTCTTATGTACATACATAATGTTATGTTATGTACAAACGTTATTTCCTTACTTCGTTTTATTTTTACTGATACACTATAAATTATTATTTCCAGCACTTTTCTTACACAAAAACTATTCTTGAAACTGTTATGAGACGTAAAAATTTTTGTTCTATGAAATGTTTTTTTTTGTAATAACTTGAATTTTAAATAGAGTATCGGTCTATGGCATTGTGTGCGCTTAACGCGCTAGGATATCTGGCGCGGCGGGGCAACTTACCAATGACATTAAGCTACGGTCAGCTGACTTGTTATCATTTCATATCATGACACAGCCGTTCATTAACCGACTTATACTGACTAATGTTGCTTTTAAGGTAGGTATGCCATATGTTCTTATAGATATTTATATAATTTACATAAATAGCCGTTGTGTCAATATTGAAAAAAATATATTTAACGTTTCTTTGATTAACTGTCTATTTATATAAATACAACAAGATCTAAAGTGGCACCGAATGTAGGAATAAAAAGAACAATAACGAATTAATTTTGCTCCTTGGTAGCACTTCTTGAACTCTTGGGTTTACTCTGGGAGTGTCATAGGTGGACACACTAATATTTGAGGTCTTTTAATATACTCCCCAGTGGTCTTATATTCTATTCAAAATTCAATATAAATTCGTATACAAACGCTTGAACATAAATATGTAACAATTCTAACAGTATATTCACTAACTATTACGAGTAAATGGACTGGCCTCTTGGTCAAGTGGTTAGAGACCCTGACTGCAAAACCGGAGGTGGTGGGTTCGATTCCCACCCAGAACAAACATTTGTGTGATGAGCACATTTGTTTGTTCTGTGTTTGGGCGTAATAAAAATATCTATATAAGTACTATATCGTATGTATATATGTATGTTTATCAGCTGTCCGGTTATTATTATTATATATAGTAACAAAGAGCAGATTAAAGAATTAGTAAGAAATCGTCTGTGTATATCTTTATATGCAACTTGGAACGTACGAGTAGTCCTAAATTAAAATATTTATTACTCTGGATATTTATCAGTAAACTGGTGACAGTTCGTAAATTCCATTATAACATTATTATTTTATATTACAGTACCTAATAGCGAATGTGCATGCAGACATGTTTGGGATAAGCATGCGATATATTGTGGCTAATAGCGAACAAGCCTTGTAAAAATATCTCACCAATGTTGGAGTTTAATGGCTTGGTCTATATTTTGTACCTAAATGTCTTATAAAACAGTTATAAGTATTTACACTGTGACCATACTCGAAATCAAAAAATTTTGCTGTCCCAAATTTGATATTAGCTCTTTTTCTGTTCAGTTACTTAGCAAAGCACCCGTAATGTAATTCATGCGATCTGCAGTTTTAGAATATGTTAGCCAATCGAGTTGCATATTAAACTTCGACGCATTAATTACTAGTGTTGGATATAGCTCTCTAACACTCACCGCCTGGCATAGAAACATAGCAAGTTTATTATTATAACACTCGGTAAATCATGTAATACGCGCTGTACCTAGCTACTTTAGAGGTTCTATGAGTGTGGGCGTTGTTGCATTCTCATACCTACGGAATATGCCATCTATATTTAAAATCTGTAAAATAAATGTTATATACGTACAACGTCTACAATATTTATAATTCTAGTCCATACTCATATATCCTAAGCAATTTGAATATAGAATAGAATGCGACTCGTAGTTGTCTAAATCTAAATTTCTTTCATATCATATATATTAACAATAGTACATTTTAGGAATGAAACAATCTCATAAGTTAATAATTTTATATTTTACATTCGATAGCTATTAAAATTAACATATATGTAGAACATTTGAGCAAGTCACTAAGCAATGATATCACCAAATTCTCATAAGTAGTATGGGGAAGAGAAGTATTTAGCGGCAACGACAGGGGCGGGGGCTGCTACGTACGGTGCGGCAGCAACGACGGGCGCGGGCGCAGCAGCCAACAGCGGTGCGGGAGCATACACTGGTGCAGCAACCGCGTGGTTTACTGCATGAGCTGAATAAGAACTGGCGTATGGAGCAACTGCGTACGCTGCCGGAACCGCAGGGGCGACTAACGCAGCAGGGGCAGCGGCTGGTATTATTCCAGCGTTTGCAGCAATGGCGAGAGTGAGGATAACCTGCAAATATTTAATAGGTGATGTTGTTATATGATATTTGACTCAACGTATACGGCTCAGGAACCGTAATTGTTTTCTCTTTCAATTGTTTCCTGTTTTGAATTTTAAGTATGGGCTGTCATACTGTCCGGTCAGTCAAATTCAATCAGTCCGGTCGGTCAATCAAAATTTTAAAATTTGAATTCAACCTGAAAATTGATTTTATTCAGAGTATAATATAGTAAAGCAGTGTATTTACTTCTTAGCAACGTTGAATCAATGAGAACTTACAATGAATTTGGCGATCATTTTGCTTGGATTGGTGACTGCTCACGTGTTAACACAAGAGGATACGGTGCACTGTGCCTTCTTAACGACAACAACATGTTATATAGCAAGTAACGTCTTCGTTGGGCAATAATACCTACAGCGCATACAGGCACACATAAAGCTAGCCAACGCAGGACGGGGCTGTTGGCAACGCAATTTTTGATCGACACTTCGTTGACGGACAATGCATTCTAATTTCGACTTTGTGCACACCAATTTCACCGCATGTTATATAACTACCGAAAGTGAAAATGAATTGAATGAATACGAATATTTGGTAGGCTGTACTGTAGGTATTAATGCGTTAACTGTCAAGCTGTGTGATTGACATGAATATATACATATATGTACATATGTATGATTGATATGATATGAACGGCAGGTTTTTAAGAATAGAGATATTTGGCACTCGCTGCTTTCTGCCTACCCCGTTGGAACCTAGCGTGACGGTATGTATGTCTGATTTTATTTAAGTAATTAAGTTCTTGGCATCGAACACATGACATATCTCTTATATATTACAAAAAATAAACGGATTCGTAAAATGTAATTATGATGAAGGCAAAACATATACATAAGGTGCTGTAAAATATTGTTGAATTATTTATTTATCATTTAATAGCATAACTAAGTACCAAGATAAACCTGTGCGTATATACTATACAAGAAATTTCCTAAATTTGCACGCTGTAAAAGACACAACATACAGTGAGTTAATAAATCTGTATAATCTCTAAATGGCGCCAATACCATATTTGCGGAAACAAATTTCCTTGTCATTGTCTTTGTCCCCGAGAAAAAAATTACTTAATGATATCGAGATATCAAAATAAAGGTATGCAATTTAATTTTAATGGATACCTACCTGGATAGTAGATTGAAATTTACATGCCTTGATATTAGATGGATAATAACAAATACCATAACAGGATATTGTTTGTTGTTAGTGAGCTCTCAGTAGAACGCGGTCTTTTCATAAAAATGTTGAAAGACCACGTTTCCTATTTGTAACTTTAAAATAAAAACTTATTTACATAAGCCATACTGTATTTGTTACATTTGAAGCGAGATGATACTCGGCGGGAAAGTCTTGTGTAGATATTTATATTTATTTAAAGCATCTCATTTACCCTGCAGACTTTAACTAAGAACGCGTATCGTCAATTAGATTGTCAGTTACTGGGCATTGTTTCGACGACACTTATTGCATGTTAGCGCCCTTATTTGCATCAATTAGTTTCGATTAGTACGTAAACACGAATAATGGCATGATAAAATCTATAAGAATGCTGAGAATAGTAAATGCGCTGTTACGTATAAGTTAAAGGGGAACAAGAAAAAGCAACTACGCTAACCAATACCTACAAAGTAAAAATCATTTATACGATATCTATGACACTATTATTTTATCATCTGACGTTCGAATATCACTCACTACTAACAAAATAGTTTCACATGATTTATAAAAAGTGTATTTCTAATTCATGCCTTTATAAAATTTGTTACTTGTTCTATTGTATGATTTATTTTTATTTTAAAATCAACTAACATAACCATTTTTAATCCACCGTGTGTAAGTTGGTTTAAGTTTAGCGTTTGCATTTTACTTTCTTAAAAAGTTCAGTCTTCAAAATTCATGTCTCATAAGACCTACTCTGGATTTAAACGGAGGTCATTATTAGCATAGCGTAGCATTTGTATATCCTATTGCAATTGCACACTGCACAATCGCAAGAAAAATTTCACAACGAAAAAGTTTCCCAACTTGCTCCATTTCTCCGCACGCACCTCGCCGAATCCCAAATGACCGGCTGCTGTTCGTCAAATGTTTATTTTGTCGTACGTAATGTGAATCACAATGTACCACGTATAAAAAGGCCTTACTTTTTCCAAGTAGCCACACATCACATCCTCTTTTCAACAGGAAAGGTCCACCTAACCAAGCAAAATGTTCTCATTCAAATCTGTGCGTACTTGTGCAATTTTAATTACGTTTTAGAATAATTTCTCTTCCACGTAAAAGTCAATTTAATACTTTGTTTTCAGATCGTACTTATCGCTGCGGCTCTCATTATTGGCACCGAAGCTAGCGCAGTACCAGCAGTAGCTGCAGCTCCACTTGTTGCACCGGCCCAAGTTGGATATGCTCATGCTGTGCCACAAAATATTCCTCCATATGCAGCGCAGATAAACGTGCAGACCAGAACTTTAAACCCTATTGCGGCCGCGCCTGTTGTTGCACCTCTGGCTGCCCCCGTCGCCTCACCTCTTGCTGCACCCATCGCCGCTGCTCCCTACGCTGCTGCTCCCTATGCTGCTGCTCCCTATGCCGCTGCCGCCTATGCCGGTGCTCCGTACGCGGCTGCCCCTTACGCCGTTGCCTCTTATCCTGCAGCTCCTTACTTCGCACCTTCGCCTGTTATTCCAGCTCCATATGCTGCAGCTCCTTACTCCTTCCCTGCATCTGGATATGCTGCATCACTCCCTTACGTCGCCTCACCTTTAGTTCGTGCACCTGTCGGAGTTGCGCCAGCATTTGTACGTTAGATTTGGAGAAAACTATTAGACCTTTCTTAACAAAAGACTTCTTAGTTTATATTTTTATATTTTGTACATATGATTATATGAATACATATTTTAGTCAATTTTAAACATGCTGTATGATTTTCTTACATAAAACTAAAATCCCTATAACTTGCACTAACTCAAACAACTTACACTACTATTAAACACATTTTACTAGACTGAAGTTGTAATTTTCAATATCTACAACTTTCCAGAAGTTTTAATAAAATAAACAAGCAGCACGTACACATGTACTTGTTTACAAAGAGTACTCAAGTTTTTCGGTCATAATTAGTTAGTCCGAGCAAAGGGATGGAAGAAGAGAGGGGATCACTGTCCTACGACAAGAGGAGGATGTTAACATGTCATATGCTTATTTCGTTAGTTTTTAGACCTGAGATTTATTTGCCTGCGAACATTTAAAAATTTTGTTATTGTTCTACATATATTTATCTTGATAAATACGATCATCGCTATCACATAATGATAGATTATCTGTTGAAAAAATTGTAAGATCAATAAACTTAAATTAATATTATGATAGATGACATACATATTTGCAATGCAGCATTTTTTACATCTTATTTCTATAAATTTCAACATTACAAGAAATTTAATTAAAGTTTGTGTTTATTAGGTAAACACCGATGAATATTGACAAAAATCCTATATCATTTAAAGCGATACTCTAGCTAGGAGATAGCACAGTTTCAAAATTGCGTGTAACGAAACAATCCCTCTCCGCAAAACGTTTGGCCGGCCGCCAGTGGAACTAAAGAACATACCTACATTTACTTTATTATACCAGTTTACTTCCAGGTGAGCCCATTGTGATAAAATTTTAAGCGGTAATTATTTGAATACTGGGAAAGGATGCAAAGTACTTTTAAAAAAGGAAATCCTAAATTATTGCTATTGCTACATGTAAAAGTACGTATTTCTTTGTGAATGTACCTACTATCACACCGAAAAACGCGAAATATTTATCGAATAGCCAGCTATAAGTAGCTTACTTACGTGTATCGAATGCATCAAATGTTTTTATTATGTATTTAATTAAATATTTAAATGATGGTAAAACGGATGGAAATAATAGTAGGTACAACCTTCAAAAAATCTTGCTGTAATTCATCTGTTGCTCCAAGTTTTTTTCCACGAATAACATTTAAATGAATGATTTTAAATAATGAACAGTATACTAGATTTACACTACAATACACTATATAAGAGTCTCGTATGTCTATGTGAAGAGTTTGGTAGAAAATTAGTTCATTAGATACAATTGCGTTCAAATCTCTTTCGACTCGTTTACCGATATTATATTACCTACTATATAAAACATTATTTGCTTAGTATTTCTGCAATTTCACTTTTGTTTTATTTTTGTTAATTTTAAGAATTATTGTAGATGAGGGAAATATAATTACTTCTTAAAGTTATAGGTATTTAATAATCAAACTTAAAAATATTAGCAAAAATAATAACAACTATAACAAAATAAACAATGAATTAACTATAATTTTTTATCTTAAATACAAAACAGACTAGAATGTGTTAATTTCATTTCCATGCAAATTGATTAACTAATGGAGATGGCGCCACAGGCGCCGGGATAAAGTTATTGTATAAATGTAAGGGAACATTTCGGGCGACACCAATAGGCGCAGGAGGTAGTATTGGAGTAACAGCGAAATTAGGAGTTGGGGCCGGGATCACTGGAGCTGGAGAAATAGCTCTAACAATAAGAGACAATGGTGCTGCTGGAAGGGGCGGTATAAAAGGCGCGATTCTGGGTAGAATTGGATATGTAGGTGTAAGTTTAGGTAAGACTGGAACAGTAGGTGCAAAAGCGGGCAATACTGATCCAAACGAAGGCGCAGGAAACACTGCTGCTGATAATGGAGCTGGAAATACTGGTGTTGGAGCTGGAACAGGTACCGCTGGAGCAAAGGCTGGCGATGGTAGTACAGGTGCAGGAAAACCCGGTGGTGGTAACGCTGACGCTGAGATTGCAGCTGTTGCCAAAGGTGCTGGTACTAATGGCGCTGGAGCAGAAGCAAACACTGGCACCGGAGCTACTGCATGTATGGACCGTACAGTATTTGGAAAGTTGTAGAACGGTGCATATCGAACGACCGGGAATGATTTGACTGCTGTTATGTGGCCAAATCCACTAGCTTCAGTGCTAGCTATAATAGCAACGGCTAAAATAATCTGTAAACAAACAACATATAATTCCGTTAAAATTCTGTGTACATAATGGTTGATGTTAATTTAATTAAAATATGTATATAACTTACAAGTTTTAATAGCGACATATTTTTAGCAGTCACACGGCCTGATTAGTCAAGCGTGTATAGAGGAGTATATCTACGAATTTGGCACCAGTCATTATATAGTTCACACTGTTGCAAGCATTACGTCTATATTGGTCAGCAGTGGTTTCACTTTCCTTCGACAGGACATGCGCGTGCTCGATTAGGTGTCAACACGGACATTATCGATTACCGAATGTGTCGCACACTTGACCGACGATGGTAAGCTTATGTAACTTAAAGAGGTTTATCGGTGATTAGGGACTACTTGATAACCATTCAACTGAATATTTATAAATAGCAATTGTTTAGTGCTGTCGTCATAGATAATTATTGTATGACGTTATTTCCAATAATGCATTTATTATGATACACATATACATACGAGTAACATGAGCTAATTTATTCATAGTTAAAAACCATTTATTATGACATAAATAGACATGGCAGTCGCAATAATGCATCAAATAATAATCATAAAGAATTTATAATCAGGTAAAACAATGAATTATATAGCATACGTTGAATAATGTTCATCTCTTAGGTACTAATGTCGACACTCGTCAACTATTGTTTTTAAAATTTCCATGGTATAAATCATACGCCATTTTAAAGTGGTCAAATGCAAAATAATATCAACATCATTTAGGTAGATTAAAGAATAGCAACAAAAGCCAAGCGATGGACAAAAGATTATTATGCATTTAATAATAATTAATCAATTAAATATTAATTTGATGTTTTACATAAAAATGTGATCGGAACCAAGCTTATCCGTGTTTTAGTTTATTGAGAGTAAAAACTGTGACTAGGTGAGAATTACTTCTTACGGTCTGTAAACGTGTTTAATTATTTTCTTGCCAAAGTCACCCTAGGAATGAAATGGCTACTGTAACGATTACAATATTATTAGAAAGAAAAATAAATTAAGACAATTATAGATTTAATAACATTCACAATTAATATATCGAAAAATATTGTTATTCATTGGGTTATATTTAACTATCGCTGAATTTAAACTAAGTAGGTACCTACTTAGTTTAAATTCAGCGAAGCGACATGCCCTGTAACACAGTGAAATGGCGTCGACAATAAATATTTCATGCTCAACTGCTTATCATAATATGTAAGACTAAATTGAAATAAGTGGCTGTGTTTGCATGTACCTACTAGAGATTACTAGTTATAAAATAATTTCATCTTGTATGCATTTGAAATTACTCTAAACCCATTTTTTAAGCTTTTTATACATATTATTACGCAGACAGCGGTCCTTTGTCATCATGAGCATTTTGTAAAGCCACGGTGTATCATGCTGACGAGGTACGGAGTGACAGACTTAACACATACATAACACACAACATTATGGAAACAGAAGTGTGTTTCCTCACCTCACAAGTGAGAAATATGAGTTTTTCATGATTTATTTGAAATTGTTATAAAGATAAAAGTAACTAAAAAGTTCAAAGCTTCTATTAATTTTGCATAAAATTTTGTAATGAGTTTCTTCTTTTTAAGCATCTAGTGGTCGCCCAGCAGCCGAAACTCGATAATTATTAAATTTTAACGCATTTAATTTTCTATAATTTTTTCTGTATTCATTATTGAGTTATTTAAAAAACACGAATGGTAAAATAAATGGGGTATAATTTAAGGATATTTAACACCATTCTTGGACATTTCTTTGGACTCTTTGTTTGACATTGACGTAAACAATGAACGTTTTATTTTATTTTCCCATGTGTGTGTATATCATACACATGGTAGTGTGGGTAATATTTTCCTTTATAATAGAAAGTCAATTGAACGACTCATTATTAAACATTTAATTATTTATTTACACAGTCTTGATATAGCAAAATGATTGTTCTAAATAACACTTTATTTGAGCGCGATAATAGGAGCAGAGGCAGCAAGGTAAGGCGCCGATGCGATGTAGGGGGAAGCGTAACGTGCATACGCTGGCAATACTGGAGCTGGGGCAGCGACATAAGGAGCGGCAGGCGCCACCAATGGAGCAGGTGCAGCGGCGGCCACGATAGGTGCGCTCGGCGCTACAATTCTCGCTGCTGGAGCATAGTACGGAGCAGGAGCGGCGACTAGAGGAGCAGCAGCAATCAGTCCATTAAAGTTCCTGGAAACGTACTGAGAGCTGGTAGCCGTTACTATCGGGGCAGGCGCTGCGACCACAGCCGCAGGTGCAGCTACCAAAGGCGCGGGCGCTGCTACCAATGCTGCGGGCCCTACGCTAGGGTTGGCTACGGCAAGAGCGATGCTAGCAAGAAATACAACCTGAAAAATACAAATGTACATTTTAAACAAAATACTACTAAGGGATGAATAAATGTTTTCTTAATTAGAAACGTTATCAAATGATCCGTTGAGTTTTCTAACACACCTTAGTGAACATTTTGTTTGATTTTGTCGTTCCGTTGAACTGAGGACCTGAGGGTGATGTGTACATTTTGGTGACATTAGTTTACCTTTTATACAACGCCAAGATTCACCTTGTCCGGCGTTTCGTCACACGTATTGCACGGACTCGTTAGTGCCGCGCACGCAATGAGGACGCGTATCATTGGGGTTGCATCAACAAAGCTGGACTGACTGATAACACGATTGAACCAGTTCACCGTTTGAATGTCAGCTACGTCATGTAATTGCCTTATAAATTATACCATCAACAATTGCATGAACGTGTTATCACCGAAAAAGAGAAAACCTCATCTTGTACATAATTTATTTATTAACGTTCTAATATGTTAAGAGCGAAAACTATCACAAATTAACATACATAATAACAACAAAAAATTCAGAATATTTCAAATTACCTTGAAATAGATCGATAGTAACATTAAGTAAGAGCCTAATAAATTACGTTTTAAGTAAATAAATTAATACATCATACATATTTTTACTTTCCATTGTTGGTTGTTGGTATTACATGAACTTGTAGAATTATTTAACAAATCCAAAAATACGAATAACAAACCGAAATATTATTTATCAAATCCAAAAATTTATTAGGTGGTAAAACGGTGGTAAAACGTAACGGTGTATACGGTTCGCCCCGGGAAGTACCACCGCCATACCTATTTCTGCCATGAAGCAGTTGTTTAACCTTTGTTTCGGTCCGAAGGGTGCTGTTACCGGTCCACTTGTATACCAGAGGCGACCATCTTAGTCCTCAAGAGTAGCAACGCATCTGTGACCGACTTCTGATAGG
>DWGJ01001226.1:0-21377 GCA_018246895.1 Aspitha aspitha aspitha
ACGTAGGACTGGTCAGCCGGCGGGCGGGGGACGGCGGGGAGTGAGGCAGACGATTGTTTTTATTTTTTAAATTTCATACATATTTTCGATTTTCGACATTTCGATATTTCGTGGGAGAAACTTTATAACATATTGGTTTCCATGCGGGCGAAGCCGCGGGCACAGCTAGTACATAATATTTTCTACAAGTACGAAGTGTACTAAGTAAAGTGTATTCTGTGTACGTTATTTTTATCTGGTTTCAATAATGGCGATATATGCATTAGGAGTTTTAATTTTTCTGATGCTTTAAAATTACTTGGACTGTCAATAGTTTTAAACTGTACATAAACTAACATTCAGGTAGTGTATTTTGTACGCAGAATGATAATATATTACTATAGTTTACATATGTGCCGGATACATGTTGATATTTAAGGCATCTTACAACAGAAGCATCTTCTGCGCGTGTTTGTAACGCTCGCTACTATTCGCATAGCCCGTATTCCAAATGTCAGACTATTTAATCTATATCAGTAGAGATTTAATGTACTGATGTGATATATAATACTTATACAACAAATTGATAGGTAATTAATAAGTATATTCTATAACTATTCATTTAAAGCCGAATCACACTGGGTCGATGGATCGTTACAAAGTATCTAAATAAATAAATAAATTCTTATTTAATGAGAAACATATGGCCGACGGTCATCATTATTAAAAATTATTGAAAACGGACGTTTTTGTATTTGTTTTACGTAGCATTTTGTTATCTATTTTGAATTCATGCGCTTAAACGATCGGTATGTTACCTCGTTTGTGGGCGTCCTAAAAACTTTTCACACAAGATAATATTTGGAATAAAAGTTATGGAATGTTTTATAACTTGAATTATGAATATTCATTTGCATTTAAGGTCAATGGGTTATGTTTACCTGGAAAGTTGCTTTTTAATTAGTTATCTACTGGATCTTTAGTATTTCAGAGCAAAAGCGTCTACTGTGGTGACCAAACAGCTGATAATCTACATTATACAAATATATTTATATAGGTACATGACGCGCCCAGGTGCACAATAAATAACATCGGGTGGAAATCGAACCCACAAACCCAGCTCAGTAATCAGTTTCACCTACCTACTGGAGCAATGAACATCATTGAACATCAAAACATCGAACATCAGAAACTGCCGTTACATTAATTAAGGAAAATCACAGAAATATTTCCTACGTGGAAGTGTGCTATTGATGGGATACCGACACAATTTCCCCTGTAACGACGGGAACGTTAATGACACGACGTGTACGAAAATTGTGTCGTTGTCAGCAAATTATTTCCCGATACGACACACTTGCGATAGTTCAATCTGTAATTGTATTATCTGGGCGTATCGCGCTATTTCCATTCGGCTCACGTTATTATTTCTTCTGAAGTTATATTATTAAATAGATCGATGTATATATAATACTAGCTGTGCCCGCGGCTTCGCCCGCGTGAAAATCAATATGTCATAAAGTTTTTCCCGCGTTAATACCTACACCGCGCGAATCCTAGAATAATAATTACGAACTTCCATACAAACTTTCATCCCCTATTTCACCCCCCATATAGGTCGAATTTCAAAAATGCTAGTTTTCTTGTAATGTATTTCATATATGAACTGTCTAAATACAAAGTTTCAAGGTTTTATCTTCGATAATGACGATCTTTCCATACAAATTTTCATCCCCTATTTCAACCTCTTCAACCCCTTTTATCGCGATGAAAAGTAGGCTATGTCCTTTCTCAAGGTCCAGTCTATAGCTGTACCAAATTTCATTAAAATCGGTTGAGCGGTTTAGGCGTGAAAGTCCAGCAGACAGACAGACAGACAGAGTTACAATCACATTTATAATTAGTAGGGATATGGCTCAGTCTCTCTATAGATGTCGCTGTGAGTTATATTTAAATGCCCTTTAAGATTTGCACGGATTTTAACGACCCACTAGACCCACTAGAGTGAGGTCGAAATGCTTCTACGCGCCCCGGACTGTATAAAATTACTTGCATCCTTTAAAATATCACTTGCTATTGCTAACGATATAAAAAAATTAATGATAAAACAACTAGACGCACCTTCGCAATTTTCCCGCAGTCGTTGATCATCCCAAAATTTTCATATAGCAACATTACTTGATTTATAAATATTATACTGTTATGCATATGCAGCAAAATTATAATGATGTGAATCAACCATTTTTAACACTCTCGGCGGATCCACTAGCATACGACTACCATGCATTCAGTAAGGGTCTCTTTATATAGGGTTGCTGAGTTGATTTAAATCGAATGCTGTTCAATTTGCTAAGCGCTGCAGGGGCAGCTAGATTAATTACAGCCGTAATGGTGACTGGTATTGAATTTTATCGTGTGTCCACGCTTCCCAAAGCACACAAAGCAGTAGGTTTCGGCTATAATCAGTTGTTGACTCGTCGGCAAACATGCGGTTGGTTTAAAAATTCCAACATGCAGGTGTGTTAGTTAGCCATTAGCTAATCCGTACGCTTTTCCAAAGCGGAATATTAAGAGATATCTTCAATGCACCACAGCCGTTGTTTGTCCGGTTTTCGGTGAAATGGAATTCTAATAGCCACGAGAAACTGCAATACCATTCGGATGGATTTAATCTATTAGGGTAGAAATGTATTCAATGTATCGAATGTACCTTTATTATTTGGAGGCAGAAGAATAATCACTAAAAAATAATAATACTTATTATATTATATAAAAAGTAATAAAACAATATATATTCAATTCTAAAAAAAGCACAGTTATTAGAATAGAGAGTTGAGTTGAGTACCTAGCGCTCTATCTAATCCGAACTAGATGTCCTCATGATGCTTGCGCAGTGCTAAGGTCATCAAATAATCCCTAACATCTAACTTGTGTTTGTGTATACATAACTAAATGAAAACAAAATCTTCTCTCTTCAGTAAACATTTAACACTACACAAAACCTCAATCAACAGTGACGAGTATTGTACTTTTAAACCATTATATTGTTTTACTTCTACACATGACTTTACTTACATAATCTTTGTTTTGATTAAGTTATACTTGTGGTGTACGGTGGCGTACGTACGGTGTACTATCTAATAAGATATGTTACATTTGGCACTCCCGGTGTCTTTAGCCCCGGAGACAGGATTAAATTATATTGAGTCCTGCGATACCTTGAAGCTATTATTTTATATTTCATACCATTTTATTATCCCTCAATAAATAATAAGATAATGAATGGCCACGTTCGTAATCAGGCACTCATAGAACGACTGAACCGCGTAATGGGAATCTATACTCGATTCAAACAACATTTGCTTTTAGTTATGATGATCGCTTGTACTGGATAATTCTGGTTAATTAACAGCCCTGAACCGGTGTAAAGCAGCCATTAGGGTTGCCAAGTAATACGTTTTTAAAATTATTTAAAAACACTTATTAAAATTTTAAAGAGTCTCTCTGTCTTTTACAGGTATAAGTTAATATCACCCTTGTAAGTTTCCGAAAAATGAGAAAACCTACAAAACCGATTTCTTGTGATTGTAAACCATAAATCCGTTTTATCTTTGTCCGTTTATTATTAAATGCAAAATAGAGGCTAATCTATATACTGAGATAAAACAATAATTTGCGAATAAACAAAACATTTAAAAATGTTCCAAACATTTCTCTAAAGTTTCCATGATATCGTATCGTCGTAGCCCGTTTCATTTTCATTTTTTTTTCATTATCTACAATTAAATTGAACATGTAGAGGACTAGAGAAAAGCAATGACTTTAAACTTTTCTATTCGACTGGATATCCAGCAATGTGGACGCTTGTCGGTTTATAGGGTTCAGGCTGATACAAAAGGTCTTTGACCAGCTATAGAATTTTAATTTGCGTTGTGGTGCTTTGTGCTGCCAACCCTGAGCGCTGCATACAGTTTGCGGTCGAGTACATTCAATATTGAATTTTCACGTTGAATAAAACCTTTATTCCTCAACAATACAATAAAACCATTTCGCTCCACACTTTACTATGTCCTTTCAATATAAATTTTGCAACCGTTCGCGAGAAATTCCAACATCAAAATCACCTTTGACTTTCAAAAAAAGCGGAGACTTGATTGAAATATTTCAACGGGACGGGTTCAATTAATTGTTTAATGTTCAATATTGCGTTTAAGTTGATATATCAATTCACATTATCGTGTTTTCAATTCAAATATGGCCATGTTTTGTCATGAGTTACATTTTTTATCACCGATATGAAAAATCACGTACTGTATTTCGTAGTAATTGTAGACACTGCGATTGGGGCAACTGATTTCGTAGCCTGCATTACGAGTATGACAGACGAATTGAATGAGCCACGAGTATTCCATGAGCGCGAAAAATTTACATAGAAGAATCGTCTCGCTACGATAAGTCCAGATCCAAATTACCTTTAGTGAACGAAACTGGGTGACAGGTTTGCTGAACTTGGAAGCGGTGAAAGGACTAGGTACTCGTATACCCGATGGAAATTCTTAGTCTCTGTCTATCGCTATGGAAAATAGACGTAACTGTATAGATATATAGACTGATACAACCTTTAATTAGCATCATCATTATGACGATTTTGATTATTCAAAGGTTTTTTACACGCCTAATCCCACTATAAAAAAATCGCAGTATGCATTGTATTTAAAAATGTTGAATATTGATTGGTCAGATCACTCATAAAAAACATTTTGAAGGAACATTACTAAAGAATCTCCGATGTGGCGCTAAACAATAAAGCGCTCCCAGGCCCACGATATTAATCACGCCATTAACACAGCGGTTTTGTTTCTATTTAATAGCTGATCATTATTGAAATTTATTGCCAGCACCAGGATTAGAAGTCGTTCGTTTTATGATTACCAAGTTATTATCGCGCAAATTAGATTTATCGGGGATCAAGGCCAGATAATATTGCTTCTGTTCATTATTCACGGGTCTGTAAAAACGTTTTATTTTTGTATACTTATTTGATTTTTGCAATCACCGTCAACTGACATAGGGGAAAGTGGAAATTTGCCTGGATTTTTAAACATAGGTTATTTTATTTTTTTCTTCAATGAATATTCATTAATCAGCTCAAAAGTTACTTTAGGATAACACCGTACGTGAAGATCAGCAAAGCATATTTTTATGTTTTATGACGTTCAATGACGTTCAATCTCAGGCAAAGTAGATTAATGATGAGATTTTGTGGTAGACACAACAACTGCATAGACAATATTATATCTACTACACAGTACGTACATAGATACACTAAGAAAATAATAACATAATTACATTATATTGTATGAATGAGGACATATTTGTTACTTGTAGGATATATTTTTTGTTTTAATCAATCTCCTTTTCCTGTAAGAAGCTGGCTTATTACATTGTGAGAACGTGATTTATAAATAATGTGTGGATACCGTGCTTATCATTAGGATATAATCAATGGCGCGTAGAGAGGAAATACATGGTCAGCACGGATATCAGTGATGTAAAGTTGGTCTCCCATTACCATACATTTAGTAGATGATATGTCTGACGGGATTATAATTCCTGTGAGTTGGCGCACTTAGTTTGCGAGACTCGAGAAATCTGCCTTACTTAAGCAGTTCTCATGGGGACGACTGCCACATGGTGTTGAACTTCCCGCCATTTAAGGCTTTGTTGAAAGGTCAGTTTTAATTTTTTTATATTTCGATAGAGAGCAAACGAGCAGACAGCAGTCACAAGTGGCTGCTGCCGCCGATGAACATCTGTAACCGACTCCTAACAGAGCTGTAGGGACTGCTAGAGTGGATTCAGTTAGTATAAGGTGTTAATAAGAATAAGTTGGCGAGTATTCTGTAGTAACAGGACTGCAAGAATGGGACTGTTAGTTATATTAGTCGAGTTAGTATGTGTTAGTAGGTGCAATTAGTGAGTGTTACTAGTTACCCTATCAGAAGTCGGTTACAGATGCGTTGCTACTGTTGAGGATTAAGATGGTCACCTCTGGTGGACATGGTACATGGAACGTATTTAAATAATTAGCCAAATAAAAGCTGTTGCCTTCTGGTGTCGCCTGTGATATGTTCCGATAACATTTCGAATCTTAAAAAGATACAGATCTTGTCTCTGGTATAATATACGCCCTTGCGAGCCGTTCCGCGACAATAAACGCGTTCAACAATAGTTGGTCCGCATCTATATGCAAAGCTGAACAATTCACACATTAACAATGGACGTGGTATAAAAAATAGAAATAGGTGAACCATCTGACCTCCCTTTCGAATGGCGAACTCGATCAATTGTTGCGGTCTGGAATGCTTAGAAACGCCGATCTTGTCATCACGACTCGTATAATACCTACATATAATAAGGTCGCGTTGGACACGGCTAATATGACGACTGAAGGTCTGTCAATATTGCGTTTTGATTGGAAAATTTGTGAATATTCGAAGAATAATAATAACAATATTTTTATTCGATCAATGTACAACAAAATTGAAATAGCACAGACAAGTAAGGACATGTTCACAACATAAAACAAGGTGTATAGAGATATGTATATTAATAATATAATTTAGTCAAATAAGACCACACTTAAACCGACCGACCGACCCTACTATTGGTCCACTGTTGGACATACGTGGATCTCTGGTCATAGTGAGAGGGTGTTAGACAATAGTCTACCATTCTGGCCAACTGCAAATTGGCAGACCTCGCACACTGCACAAGCATTATACATATATATATTCCTATAACATACTCTAAGGTGTACTGGTTTCCTCACAATGTTGATCTTCACCATCATAACTAGTGATATTTGAATTTTCAAGTTATAAAACGCACGTAACAAATCTGACGTGCGTGCCGGGATTTCAAATCAGAGCAGAACTTCAAACCACTAGGCTATTACTGCTTGTATTATTAATTATGTATATTTTAATAATGAATGAAAGTTTGAATAGTACTGTAATTATGGAAGTCCGATTGTAAACAGTCGGTACCTACCATATTTCGTTAGTCCATGCTGAATACAAGATTGCAGAGTATTTCATTCTATACCCTAGTGTGAGCACGGAAAGTTCTGGAGTCCTAGCTCTAACTGAAAATGGCAAGCTTTGCATTGTCTCATGTTCTCCATTATCATACTGAATATTAACATCGTGTGCAAAACTGGAGAGTGAGCAGGTATGAAGCGTTTCAACTTGAGCTTTGTCAGCGAATATAACTGGAATCTCGGAATCTGGAACCACAAAACAAAGCTATTACAACTATTGATCCACGCACACACAGACATTACAACATGAATTAATACACACAATCATGCATACATGTACATCCTATTTACCCTAACACAGAATTTTTACTTCAAGAAGAAACTTGATATTTGTATTTTGTCAAAGAAAGATTCTTATTCCACAACACAGACGCATATTACATTAAAATAATCTTCTACAGACTTTATTTATAAAATTGGGCATTGGGTGAATAATAACGATGCGAGTCAAATCAACACGATTACTACATGTAATTAAACAGTTCTGAGAACAGCAAAGGTTCATAACTAATACCGAACTGTGACATTATGAGGTTAACGTGTCCTCTTAAGGACGGAAGGTCAAGGTCATTTGTGTTGTGTAATGTCTGAACACAGCGAGCATCGGAAAATGTATATCACGTAATATAAATCATTCTGTGTACATATAACTTTTTGGCATGGATTATACATATGTTTTAATTCAATGGATTTGTACCTATTCAATTTACAAAAACTTCAATGGGATTGGTATAACCAATATGGTAACGCCTATTTTCTCTCACTATTCGTCGATTGGTAGCTACATATTTTATTTTGTGTTAAGGAAGAATACAGATTTTATACTGTTTAAAAATGTCTTTGGACTGTAACATTGGTTACCATTTGTTCGTTAGTTCTATTTTTAAACTGTTAATTCAACGTCATTGAAGTAGAACGTTTTTAGAATTAAGTCCTTATAGGTATGATGTTTGATGTAATCGCAATAGTAAGCGACATCGTCGACAAATGTATCGACGAAGGTGACGATTTCATTGTCACCTTTCCGCTTCTCATGGCTAATGATCGCGGGTTCCTTTAACCGTGGGAATATCTGTTTTGTGACAGATTGTAATACGAAGTTGACGACGTCGCGATTACCGGAGCGTCGAGACGAAAGTGCCTATCAGTGTTTCCGGAAAATTATCGCCGTTCGCAATATTTGCTTATAGTGAAAAATGAAAGTTGGCCGGTGAGAGTTTTAAAGTGTTCAGTTAAATGCGTCCGCGCACGATATGGTTTTGTTGCCTCGAACTTACGTAACAATAATAATGGAACAGTCGTTTTTCGGCTATTAATTCACCACTGAGCGTTACCATAGCGTAAGCAGCCGCCCGTAAAAATAAACACATTTCAATACATTGGGCATACTTATAATAATTGCAATATCTGTGTTCTTATAATGATGTGTATTAATAATAACAATAATAATAATTTGGTACTTGTTTGTCAACTTAAATATATTGATATTTTTTTTACAATAATTGCCTTATTCGCGCTAGTGTATATACAGAAAGGTGTGTACAAAGTTGTTAAAAAATATCTAGCACACAAGCAGATGGACTGTTTGAGAGAAAGTGCTTTTCGTTGTTTATGAAAGCTTGCCACACAACATTAATTGCCAATTCTTTAAATTGTATAATTAAAATGTATTATTAGTGTAAATGGAAAGTGTTACGTGACTCTGGCTATTGTTATTGCTCACGAAACGGCTGTTTTTGACTAAGACGGCAATATGGTGATTGGAGATCATCAGTTCTTTTCACAGTTATAAGCAATACTTGGATTACTTTAGTCACGTTGACAGGGTGACAGTCCCTAAGTCATGAGGCATTTGAGGTGACATGCTTGGGGATAGCAAGATAAATCAGGTTTTTTTTTAAGAGAGTAGCAAATGAGCAGGGAGCAGTCACAAGTGGCTGCTGCCGCTCATGAACAATTTACAACGGACTTCTAAGGGCTGATCCTATCAGAAGTTGGTCACAGACGCGTTTCTATTTTTGAGGACTAAGATGGTCGCGTCTGGTATACACGTGTTCTCTGGTGTCTGAGATACAGTCACACCAATTCTCATACCTATAGGTCAAGTATCGATGCTTCCAGCAACCACCCACGATTCATACATGCGCTGGAAATACTCGAACATGATCGAAGTAACAAGACCTGACAGCTGATATCCTTGCCGAGAAAACGTGGCACAAAAATATAATACGTTAAAAACACAAAACCGCGCCGTAGCTCATGCGTGTAAGAACATTAAATTGAGACATCGTTAGGCGTGAAGCGAACGAATACACACAATTTCTTCGCAACATATTAGGTACACAGCTAAACATTGTGTTTATTGAGAGAAGCGAGATCATATACGCGAACCGCCGATTCCACATAATATTGTAACGTAGTACAGATTTATCAGTAAGCTAATTATACTCGTATAGTGTATTATACTTGACTGGCATGTTGACCTCTTGTTGACCCTGACGGCTAAACAAGCGGTCGCGGATTCGAATCTCACTCAGGACAAACGATTGTAACCCGAGTTCGAGATGGATTTTGGAATTAATCCGAATATAACAGTTTGAAACGTCTGATTACAATACAAATTGTTTGCTAGAACTTTGCTGCAAATGGAGGTTACATTGAACTTTACTTTAATAAGACGTCATTAGGAAACCAGTAAAGGATTATTCAGTTCACTCCATCAAATCAGATAAAGTAACATAAGCTTAAGTAACAGAGAATCAGTTAATCCTATTAATATTATATGTAAATGCGAAAGTTTGTGTGTACATATGTATGGATGTTTGTTACTCTTTCACGTAAATACTTCTGAACCGATTACGATGAAATTTGGTATGTAGGTAGCTGAAGACCCAGAATAGCACATAGGCTACTGTTTATCCCGGAGTTCTCAAGGAATCGGGATTTACACGGGAATAACGAGAATTAGTAAGACTTTGTATCCTAGAATTCTCCCGGGTTCGGTATTTAGGCGGGAAAAACTTTGTGACACACTGATTTCCAAGCGAGCGAAGTATATACATCTAGTCGAATATAATTGCAGAAGTAGCAACGTACCGTTACTTTTGTACTATACTTGTTGTAAACATACGTAGCAATAAAACGGGATGTATGTTAATGTTCGCGCTTTAACAGGTACCTACGGGTGTATGGAATGAGAGTTTTTGTACGACAAGATAATTTCCACGGTCAGGTCCCGGTAACTGTAGTACCGGTCCGACGGTCAGTTCGGCGCCTCCGACCTAATGGTTGCGGTGCGTAATGAAACTTACTTAATTGATCCGCTAATGACATGTTTTTAGGCATTTGGAAGATAAATTACGCCCGGCCATTTGCCGCGAACGCGATCTTAGCTACGGGATACTAGAAACATAGGGTTTTTTGTACATTTTTGTTCCATCTTATTCAATATGTAATGAATATAAAGGATGTTTTTTAATTATCTAATGCAGTAATGGACAATACGTACGAGGTTATGTGAAATATCACATCTTTATGTGCAGTGGACTTTAGAATATTTCTTTAATAAGAATGACAATCTTTACAAAGGCATGTATTAATCAAACCAAACCTGTGAATCAAAAAATTGTAGGAACATTAGTATGTATATATATCCTCATTGCGTCATTCCAGATATTCTTACTTTAAATGTCCTTTACATAGAATGAGAAATGTTTAGCATTAACAAGAAATCCGACGTCGAAACAAAAATCCGTCTGAAAAACCTGAATAACTGGTGTACCGTTTTTAAAAGCACTTTTAAAAGTTAAACACAGTGTGAAAAATAAAACCTCTATTACAGACATGAACATTTAAGTCGGCAAAGAAAATCTTGCAGCTGTCTTTTCTAGGCATTCAAACTAAGCGGTGTTCACACTGGAGAAAGAAACTGGTTGTTTAAAAACGCTTCAATGCTCATTTCACTCGATTCCAGAATTCAGGACGCGTTGTACATGAAACCGGTAGAGAGTAGCGATTTACGTACGATAATAATTTTTAGAGTAAAAGGTATGCTACAAAGTATTTAACTCGCCGTTTAATAATAATACATTTTTTTGTAAAGCACTAGGCCCGTTTGGTTATCTCATAGCCCGAGTACAACAATTATCTCACATAAGTCCCATAGTAAGTACTCAGGCCTTCCTGGACGGACCCCGCCTTCGCTGACCGGTAGCATCATTCTTTTGTCATACTAGCTTTTATCTACTCTTAATAAAATTAAATTTATTTGCTTTCAAAAAAATTGTTAACCGCTAATACATAGTTTTAACGTCCTCGATCAGACGATCAGACAGTACGAGTCAGTGCAATTGCTTCGGGACGGGAGGGAAAAAACAAATGGAAAGGTCAACCGGGGAGCTGGTATTTGTTGGGACAATTGTTCAGATTTATCGCGAGCATAGACGGTTTTGTTGCCGCCCCTTCTAATCTACATCGAACAATAGCTCAGTCCCTGTATTTATTCCAGCTCATCAGCAACTAGGGGACTTTTGTTTTTACGATCTATCTGCGTTAAGTGAATACTTATTAAAGGATTTCCACCTATTATTTCCGTTAAGAAGAAAGAAAGCTTACGGTAGACAAAGACAACAGCCACGTTGAAGACAAAAGGAATGAGCCTACACCTGCGTTGGAAAATAATTCCTTATTATTCTTGTTGCTACGAAGAAATCAAGACAAACTTATAAATATGCATAACGGAGAAACTTGTTAATATGATTATGATTTAATATACCGCACATCTTTAAAAAGAAAAAAGGCTCTAATTCTTAGACCTACGAAGTCACACATCCTTATAAACATACCACCTTTGAAAATAAAAACATAACGTATATACACATATCTACTTTACAGCAAAAAATATCAATTAAAGTATGCTACATAAATATACAAACTTGTTTCAATTAAGTTCTGGATTTCTTCTAAGGAATCCATTATTAACAGGTCTGTGGAATTACTCTACTGCGAATATTATAAAAAATAATACAATGCAACTATTGATATGAAAATGGATGTAGTACCTTGAGATCTTGTTATATGTAATGTTTAGCTCCTGCTTAAAAAAGTTATAAATACCTCTCATAATTAATACATTCTGCTAGCAATAAATTCTAACGATATAGAGTAGGAGTATGTAAGTTAACATGTACAATGTGAGTGTAGTCTTATCCCCTCCATAGATTTCTTGTTTTGAATTCAACAGGAATATTCAGACTGTGGTTTTCGTTTAAGAATACTCGTATATTACCCGACTGTTCATTGGCTACTATTTATATTTCAAGAATGCACTATTAAAAGCGCATGCATGGTATTAAACGTTTGCAAATTATTTATTATTTATTCACGCACTCGTACATGTACGAAATCCATATGGATTTCGCTCGTTTAATTTTAACGTAAATCAAAAGAGTATGAATTAATCTGCGGTTCCGTTGTAAAGGCTCCCAATGTTTTAATGTCGCTGTTATTTTTTAAACATTGAATTTTTTTGTTTCGTTGTTATTCCAAATATGAAAATTGAAACGCGGGCGAAACTTGTAGCGGAAAAGTTGTGTAATGTTCGTTGTAACGATGTAGAAAATTTTCTGATCAAACTTACATTTTTTAGAATTGTTATTAAATTTGGCAAGCCATCTGAAGTGTCTCATACACATTACTCAGATTGGCAGAGATAATTTCTTCCGATTTTTCCATTTTCATCATAATCTATTACAAGTTTTCTTGACATCATTATTAGATATCTTTGTAACTACACTACCTTGTTTCTTCTCACGTTACAGCCTCGCTTGGATAGTTTAGAGTTAGTTTTTATTCATTATTTACTTTAGTCATATTTACGCGGTATTGCGATACGTAAAATAGGCATCGACGTCATATACAATACAATGTAACTGTCATTGTAAGAAATCTTACACAATACATTAAAGTGATCTATGCCATGAACTCATTCTGTTTGTATCGGTCGTTGCATCTCATAACGGCAGGTTGTTCAATGGAATATTTGCTCTAACGTTGAGGTGGTAGAGATTATATTACGCACCGTCGTGATATGAAATTACTGTGGAATTTCCTAACAGTTTATTCAGCTGTAACCACAAACTTTTGTCGTCGACTCGCAATGGTGGATAAATTGTACCTACCCGCTATTAAGCAGAGTACGTATCTCGTACATTTACATCGTGCTAAGAGTGAAACCGATTTCGAAAGCGAGTCGTACTTACCATGCAATCGGATTGAGTGTAATCCTAGCTTCTAGATATTCAGATACATCTATAAATAAACATAGTTGAATATATTCAAAGTCTTATACTAGATGCGGCTGCGGATTTCTGTTTTTAGTTGGCAATGATGTAAAACATTGTGGGTTAAATGTAGTTTATCTTACTCCTTATAATATCACCTAACTGCCAGTGAAAACCTTAACAAAATAGGTCCAATTGTTTCGGAGATAAGTGGACACAAACACACAAATACAAATTTTTAGAATTAGTACTTGTTAGTACTTTCAAATACAGCAAGCTGTATCTAACATTATAAACAGACACTTCAATTTTATTACATTAGTAGAGATAAGAACATCTTCCAATGTAGGTAATATACACCCAGTGCTATATAATAGGCCCAGTGAATAACGCCGTTTGAGATCCAAATCGTATTCAGCGAAATATAATTTATTTAGGCACTTATGAACATCAGTTACGAGCCTAATACCATCTTTGTGTTTACATACATACATAATAATATAACTGCCATGTGCCTGTCTATATTTATTATGTGATAAAAATAGCAAACGAGCAAGCATCAGGCAAAAGTGGTCGCTGCTGACCATATACCTATATCTGTATCCAACCTTTAATAGGACTTCAAGAACGGGAACTGTTACAGTGAATTCATTCAGTATTAGGTGTTAAAAGGAAGTGGTTGGGTAGACATCAGTAACAGGACTGCAGGAATGCCTGATGGCAATATCAGTCCAGTTAGTATTAGCTATTATTCACTCTAATAAGAGGTCGGTTAAGAGGCACGGGTTTCGAGGTAACTAAGGGTGCGTTTCCATCAGCGATGTGCGAGGATGCGTAGCGAGGAATGTGTTAAGAACTAACAGGGTAAGCATGCTACATCTTATCTCACATTTTCGCGTTAAATCAGATGAGATTGCTTGCAAATGATAGCTTAAAGCTGAAAAATCAAAATAAAATATCGGTATTTTTTAAACGGATGTGTTAAATACGAGTACATGCCCTTGACTGTTTCGACCTTCAACGGCGCTATTAGAAATGTCATTGTGGTTAGCATGAAGCAATAATGTTACCTTTATAAACAAGTACCTAATAATCGTGTTTCTCAGATAGATACGAGGGTTAACGACCACCTTGAAGTCGTTATTCAATTGTTTAATGGGAATGCCAACACAGTTGCTTATCATCATTTTGATGTATAGATGTTAAGGCTGGCGCGTGAACATCTGCTACCAATCCCGCACTACTACTAATGGAGATAGGGGTGTGTGAAAATATACAAACAACATGTGTGTCATAGGATTTATGGGCAATAAATTATCATTTTCTTAGCAGTAAAAATATGATTCTTGGCGATTACTCTGTACAACCACGAATAGTGTTTTAAAAATATTATATTGTAGCTTTATTTTTTTCTATTCTGCTCAGATTCTCTCAGATTTCAACAGTTTTAATACAAGAAACTTTGTAACGTAAATATAAGCTGGTATATTTTAACATTTCACAATGTCGAAACAACGGAATTGAACTTTCAGCACTTTGTAAGAACTATAGATACATGTAACTAACCCTAGATCTTTGAAACAAAGTATTGCTAGATAAAATGGTAAAATTGCCAAAAATAAGGCAAGTAACTTCAGTGAGTTGATTTGAGACTAGTTAACAATTTTGGGAACTCGTTTTAACCAGTGACAGATAGGGGGTAGTTGTGCTGAATCTAGAACTAAATCACTAGTACAACAAAATATTTGTCGAAATCTGTAATCTGTTCTGGTGGACTTTAGACAAGGTACTATAATTCTTTTGTGTTCATATTTAATGACTACGAAACAGAAAAAACAAGTTAATGACCACTTAAACGTAAATTTGACATGCCCTTCGAAGTATGGAACAGCTAATTATAGTCACCTATTCAACAACTACCTTCTTTTTCTTTACCTTGTTCACCTACTGATTGAGTACAAGCGTTTTCAATATTATTGTTGCATATTAAAACCTACTGTTTGTTTAAATAATTATATTTACAAATAAAGTAGGACAAGTACATTTTTCTATTTCCGTGGTATTGTTTTTTAAATTCATTGTACCCTTTTAAGGCTTTCTAACTTTGGCTAAACCGCAATAAATTGGGCAATCGTAGCCAGTACCTGGCAACACAGTCAGCAATTCGAATCCTTGGCGCTTTTAGTCCGCAACGGCGGATACATCCCACATTTTATTGTTGCCATAAATTTTACGTCCGCTATAGCAGTCGAGATTGGCCGCGGATTTTTGTACTCCATCCCCATAGAAGGGTGTTGCCGCCTTATTTCTCTTTATTGTTTGTAGTATTACGTAGTTCGCCCATTCAACGGTTTCATGACCGTAAGCTGCGATTGTCGGTACTAAATCTTCGGATTAATTTGTTTATACCTTTGTTAAATTCCCCGAAAAGGATTTTCGTCTTTTCGCAAGCTACGTTTATTTCACAAGCGCTTAAGTACATCACATAATACTTTACGATGTTGTTGATGGCTGTAGTAATGTTGTCGGAAGTGGTATTTAAACTTTTTTTCTAAGTTAATGCCAAATCCGAATAAAGCCTACGTAACGTTAAATGATTACTTTAAAATTTATTACCAACGAGATGTGCCCTGCGTTATTGCCCACGTAGATTTCGATTCCGTGGGAATTTCGGGATAAAAGTAGCCTATAACCTCCATTATCTTTCAGTAAAAGTCCCATTAAAGTCGGTTCAGCCGTTCCAGAGGTTGGCCCAGACAAACAGAAAGACAGACAGACAAAATTTTAAATAGGTTTATTAGTATTTTAGTATCGTATCGTGGAAATAACTATACGCACTTACGAAAACACAGTTATTTTGAAATCGCCCTCCAATTTTATTTATATGTATGGCAGTGGTTTTAAATTTCAAGCGGGAACCATGTAGTAACAAATACGTTTCGTGTTATATTATACTGGAGTTGGGAAAAATTGTGTCATCATTGAACTAGGCTGAAGCTGATTATGAAAAAACAACGTGCGCATTTTTACATAGATTACTAGACATTGCGATATCTAAACAAACAGAATGAAGCAACTCATGTAATGTTTTGTTATGCAATTGAGAACAGGCATTCAATATAGTTATTAAATAAAATGTCAGTCAGCAAACCACGTCAGTAGCGTCCGCAACTAAAGTGAACGATTATTTATTGTGTGATTGCACTATAAAGATTATTTCGCTTGGGAATTATGTTATTAACGAGTTTTCTCACGCTACGCAATAACGCACACGCGGTCACAACAACCCATCTTTAGACCATCTACACTCATTTCCAAAATGCAAGACGGTAATCCTATATACAATTTAAATAACGCCGCAGATGGCAGCACTAGTCGCAACGGTTTTTATATTTTTACTGTTGGACCTGACCACGCGTTGCCGTGGTTACATACCTATGTTAAATCATGTATGTCAAATATGTCAAAATCCCGTACCATGACGTTTGTCAGACTAAGTGTTGTCCTATAAGAAAACATGAATTTTGCAATAAACAAATGAGATTATCAATTGAGACAAAAAAATCCTATCTTTTTGGTTGGACCAAACAATAGAAATATACAAAGTTTCATTGAAATCGGTTCAGTGGTTTCGAAAATTATCGCAAACGAACATCGTGACACGGGATTTTTATATATATAAGAGGTTGTAGTTTTGTTGGTGTTATCAAACCTTACACTATAATGTATGCCGTTTAGAGGCTTTATAGGAATTTAAAAATTTTCAAATGACGTTACATACACTTGTATGACAATGTCCGATAATGTTGTCCATAAACCACGCACCCCCTCTTTCCTATTAATTTCCTTTAGTTATGGGAAATATCGTCCACATCATGGTCTTGCACCGATTACCGAGGCTTAATAAGTTCGTGGTAAAAATTTATGGGGATTAGTTCCTTACGATAGGGTTGACAAATCATGCAAATCGTGAAAAGGTTTATGAATAAACAAGATACCAATTTATAAGGAATTTTAAGTAAGTAATTAGTAGTCGTTAACGACAATGTATCTCAATGTTCGAGGATTTTCGTTCAAGTCTAGCCTGTAACAGTTATAAATTTCTGCTGCGCAAGTACCCACCAATGGCACAAACGTGCCAACCCTATGTGATGTTTTATGATTATTACATTGGGGAAATGTGTGTTGAAGTTCTGATAAGGTAATGCGCTATTAAGTTTCTTTGACGACTGATACAAAGTGTGAACTATTTTATGAACGATTGCAACATTTTGCTGTAGACCCAAATATATAAGAAAAATCATTCGGCACGACATAAGACTTATCTATGTCCCTCTGAGAGATGCGTAAGCATATATATCTGGTTTTATACTATCTACAACTGAAGCGCATAAGTTCTATGTTATTATTTTATATACTTAATGAATGCGTTAAATCAATGAAACAGGTAAATCTAGAATAAATGTAGAAAAATAAAACATTAATTTGAATCAATGTTGGACATTGAACATGATTTCATATCTATAGTCAGATGTTTTCTCGTTGTTAATGGAGTAGATGGCTTAACGCCAGTTGACCTGCAACCTTTAAGTTTAAGTAGATGATACCCTTTTGATTCTTCGGTGACTGCAAAAAGACATTTACACGATCCAGCTAAATGGAGAATCGAAGCGCGCTAAATTGTTTTTGTGAGACAAAACGCCCTTTTTTGCGGTCATCGTTCAATTGCACTGGTTTCGCTCACTCGTTCACTTTCCATTCGTTTTGTGTTGAGAGTGAACCAGTAATAGTTGGTTGTGGAACCGTTATTGCGTTTGCACACCGGAATAGCTGGAATGAGTGGTGTCGTGTATGTCAATAGAGGTTATATGGATTTTGTTTTTATGTTGTCGTAGCGCATATACCCATTAATTAATATTGACGAACTGTTAATGGCTGGTATAGCTTGTTTGTTAATTAGACTTCACAATTTGAAAGGCTCTCATGTCAAATACAAAATGTTACCTTATTTTTGTTAGTAGGAATTTCCCTGCGATTCTATTATTTGAATCGTAAAATTTTATTTAAGTATTAAATTTTGGTTAATTTCAACGTAACTTATTATTACTACAACGGAAAAGGTCTTATATAAAAAACGCTTAATTTTCACGAATACATACAAATATATAATAGTTATGTAACACTATACATTGTAATGTTAAAACAATAGATTCGTATTGAATACATTTCAACTTTTTCACACTGTGTTATCATACGGTTCGCTGTGTAAAAAAAACAGGTAAACAATGGATCCTCAAAGTGAAAGGAAATAATGGCGTTTGTGGCTATTGTTGTCCGTGAATGTGAATCTTTTTGTGTGCCGTGTAATGAAATGCCTTGATATATCATGTGACACTTGTTTCAATCACATCTTGTTTATTATCATAACTGGTAATGTAAAGCACTGTGCGCACTGTCCGGACGGTGCGCTACAAGTATTGACAATCGTAATTATTATGTATAAGTATTGGAAATCGTAGCGTTTATAAATCGCAGAAATTAACAATTTTAACAAGTATTTGGTTCGGTTTAAATTTAAATAATATTAACATTCAAATCGGTCAGTTTACACAACTTCACATTCGGTCATATAATCTCAAATTAATTGTACCCTTTGCTATGGTAACTAATCAGCAGATAAATTACTTATATGTAACTTTCTAAATATATACATATTTATATAAGTAACTGGACCACCAAAAACAAGTTTATCAGCGGCAGTAATAAAATGAGCGAAGTCAATGAAAATAGTAGATATATGGGCAGCGGCAACTTATGCTTGTTTGGTACGTCAAATTAAACAATGAATAGTGTGCACGGCGCTTTAAAATAAAGGCTTCTCAACACGTTGTGAAGGGCGCGGATAGAAATGCGCGTTCTATATATAGGGGAAATATCGGTCTCGTTTAGCTGTTACATTGAATGGAATGGAATTCCAAGACCATTTAATGGTATCAAGTTCATAAATGATACGACTAGTTTTTATCCCGGTGATAGTCGTTCTCTGCAAAGTAAAAGTTTTCTATTTCTGATAAGAGATAGCGCACTCACGTTGCCTGTATAAAATATAGCGATACACAATTATATACTAAGCATTTGTATAAAAATTTCTAATCCGTATTAATCAGTAAATATATATATTTGCGGTATTATTACATATATAGTACAGTATGCAGTATTGTGTAATAAGAAAGAAAGAGAAAGAAGAAAATATGTACTATAAAGTATTGCATTGTATCTACATAGGTATATATGTTACACTTGAGTTTAATCTTATATACGAGTATAACTTATTAATGGTGGTAGTTACGTATAAAATTGAAAAATCGATAGACACGAAGGTAATAAATAGAAATACATTAATATCTGTTTTCGAACGGTTATAAAATATGAAACAGACGATATAAAAACTTAGACTAATCAAAATTTTAGTCGCCAAATAACAATATTGTCGATTCGCGTGCGTTTTTAATTAAAAACAAATTCATTCGAGTGACAGCTAAAATAAAACTGTAGCCTAATTAACCATACACGTCGATTAATAATTTCATTAGCGAGAAGCGCTATTGACTTTTATTCGATATAACTTCAGATCCGAAATGAAAACAATTGGGCGCTGAGTCAGCAAACAGTGTGAAACTGGAATTACTGAACTCGCTGCAGCGGCGGGTCCGTTCGAAGCGAAGCGTATATAAATGAAGCGATTTTAACTAGCCGATAATTGAGTGTTCGCGTGATTTTACATCAGCCAGTGATACCAAATATTAGTGTGATACCAAAAATTAGTGTAATAGTAGTGATACCAAAACAAAGTAAGTACTATATTGTATGTAATATGTATGATTTTCAGCTACCCGGTTACCGTGACACAGGCATTTAATTGCCTAATTTGGAATCAGATAGCCGGGCGTGGAAATGTCCCCAGTTATTATTATTTATACTATTTCTATATATATGTATTTATGCTATCCGAAATCATCGTGACTAAGGGAGTTATGGATTCGATACCCATCCACGACAAATATTCGTGTTATTAGCACGTATACGTTTTACCCAAGTGCAAAATTGTCGTTTGGCATTTTAATGGTCGAAGGGTATTGATCGTCGTCGTCAGTTCGCCTCGCTTTAGACAGAACGTTAAACAAAAATAACGTAGGGAAGCGCTCCGATGGTATATTTGATGACGTCCCGACGGCAATACCGGAACGACCCAAATTTCTGCTTGCTTTAATGTAAATTGAAATATTTTATTTCTTATTTATTAACAAGCGGAATACACGGACAGCTACGATTAAATGTAAAAATAACAATATAACTTGGAAATACTTGCGAATTTGACTTAACAATAATGTACTTGTTACAACTACATATATAAAAAATGTTAATGCGTTTGAATCGAACAATTAATCATACGTAAGTAAGACTAGAAAATTATTTTCATAAATTAATTTAGTAATATTTTATCTTATGGTAACCTAACCGTAAGCCTTCTATAGAGGTGACATATCAAAGCTAATCGCATGTTCGTGCGATTAATTGTCGCCAAGTCGTCTAGCCGCGAACGACTTATACATTCAATTAACACAACAAATAAACTACAAAGGACCCGAGGTTAAACTATTTTCCCGTAGAACAATCGCTATTAGCCTTTAAACGAGAAATCCTTAATACAATTTGCTATCCAATCAAGTCGGTAATTCACTTATGTATCCGAACGTCATAGTTCCGACACAATAACCAGTTTAAGTTGAGCCTTGGCGGGGAAATTTAATAAGTGATGAGCCTGCAGTTGCCCGGAAACATAGTCAATGGTTTAAACTCAGTGGTTCAATTTCCTAAATAACAATTGTGATGGAGACTATTTTATTAATAATTAGCTGTCCTAGTAGACTTTCTTCCACTTTGGAAAACGTTCTAGAAAATATAAACAATGATGATAATAACAATAAAAGTTATTTATTAGCTGTAATAATGGA
>DWGJ01001227.1:0-21374 GCA_018246895.1 Aspitha aspitha aspitha
ATACTAATATTATAAAGCTGAAGAGTTTGTTTGGTTGAACGCGCTAATCTCAGGAACTGCTGGTTCGAATTGAAAAATTACTATTGTGTTAAATAGTCTATTTGTTGAGGAAGTCTATAGGCTATATAATATCACGCTATGACTAATAGGAATGGAGCAGCAATGACAAATGTTGCAAAAACGGGAAAATATAGATTTCCATAGGGGCGAAGCCGCGAATACAGCTAGTTGTAAATAAATGTATTGAGTCACATATTTTAATTCATTTTACTAGAGTAATAAAGTGAAAAGAATGTAATAAAAAGATCACCTCCGCTAATCCACATTGGAGCAGGTTGGTAAGTACTCGTACGTCCCCGGACTGCGGTAGTTGCGAGACAAACCCATACCTAGCAATGGAACGTAAAGCGATTTGGAACAAATGTATACCAATATTAAGGGTCTTTCTTAACTTTTCTAATTATCATAGATATTGAATACTCATTTATGATTAACTATATATTATATTAATCACATAAATCATTTTCTTGAGTGAAATTAAAAGCATTGGTGGGTTTATAAAAATTTATTTGAAATATTAACGTTAATAAAATCAGATATAATTTAACATGCAGAAACGAGCAAACAGAAATAAAATATATGCCAACACGATAATATAATTATAACAATTGTTTATTAAGTTAGTCTAAATTATAAATTATGAGATATAAAAACATTTTAAAATAAATTAACCATTACAAAACGAAATAAATAAACTCTATCAAATCGAATGGACAAACATGAAAGCGAATGTAACTTAAGCTTAAATAAAAAAGAAGACAATATATTAATTAAATAACACGTTAACGATAACACAATAAAAACAAATTTCATCGTGACGAAGATCACAGGTACAGCCTAAAGAGCGTTGATTCTACCCAAAATATTGTATATTATGTACTTACTCACAAATTAAAATTAAGTAGACATTTATAACATTGACTTACAATATTATGAATACTGAGAACCTTACGTATACTAATTAGGTAAATGGACTCTTTTTACCTATTTCTATAACTGAGGTTTAGCAAAATACCAAAAATTACAAAAAAATAAGGAAAATGTTTTCAAGAATAAATAAAGTAATCATTTCCAACGGACTTGAACACTAACAAATTTCACCTTAAGAAAATGTGCGAGAATATTAAAGACGTAGATAAAATATAAAATTCGTGTATACTTAAAACGGTAAAGAAATTGGAGCACAAAAATATTATTACTCTAAAATGACGTTTTTACAAATAACTCGATATTTACATTTTCACATTGAACACTTGGGTAGTTGTCACAGTGACTTATTCTACTGGTAATCTGCACCACCGGCCTGACCGTAACTCACTAAGATATACAACACTAACTTAACTATATATTAAATAGGTACTCAAACAATATTACATTTCTATGGATTTTAAAATTAACCGTAACTTTGTTACCACCAAGGCATTCTAATATTTAATATTTATTTTAATAAAATTATTTATAAAACTAAATTTTACGGAATAAGTACGTTTATGTAACTAATAGACAGTATAGTAATGGTGATTTTTTGTCGAAACTTTGTTGCAATCAATGTTGGAAATGTGTCAAAATAGAGAAAAACTGTACCTATGCTTGATTTACAATTACAAGCAGAGTTATGTTGTTTTATGTCTTAAAAATTGGATAACAAGTAGTAATTTGTTACTGCTACCGTCTGTACTTAGCAATTCAGTAACTTAATGACTACATTTAATAGTATGGCTAGCGAAATTTTAAAAGCAATATTCATTTAATGGATGCAATTATATTTGACCTAAAAGTCTTGCCTTTTTATAACGGAAGGTTTTTATATGTCTATGCATTTCAGACTTAATTACTTATGAATATTTCACTTATTGTAGCTAAATAACTAATTAGTCGAAGAAATGACAAGAGAGAATAATTACTCTCACTTAATATGGAAAAATATTTAATCAACTGCTTACATCAAAACCTATTGACTGTAGACACAGCATGTATTTTTCAATCACATGTAATGTTCATTTATTTACTATAAAGTTTGTATATAATAAACTTATAGTTTCTTTACGATTTCGGTTTCAAACTATTATACCACACTACATATATATATCTTTTTATGTTTTCTGTGTAGATAAATTTATAAATAAATAAATCTAACCTTAAATAGATAAAGTTATATACATATTGTATCTTACTATATACATTCAGTTGTCGCATAAACAAGTATCTCTAAGGTTAGCCCTAAGCCAAGGAAGATATCTCGTTATACGTGTATACACTCCCGGATAGCCTGGCCTTCCGCAGCCAACTCCCCAGGAGACGATACCTGGAAAGGGAAACATTGTAGATCACGTTTGTATTCTACGTCGGTCGTCTAGTTAATCTGCAGCGCAGAATTACTATGTGTTGTGTGCGAGTGTTAAGATCACTCGTGTATATGAAATTTTATATACCTAATAATAATACAATTTAAATATTGTTCCATAGCAACATTATCAGGAGCTGATTGCTACGCTTTCAGTGCGTAATACGGTTGATATTGTTTCGATCGTGAAAAAACACGCCATTTGAAATGGGGCGCTCGGGCGCTAAAACCATTCACTCAATCTCACTTACCCACAATCTGGAACTTATCCCCCTGCTGTAAAAGCAATGGTCCGCCGCTGTCGCCCTGACAGGAGTCGGTTGACGCCCGCCCCGCGCAAAGCTGAAACGCAATAATAATTGGGTGAAAAAACAAGTTTTACGAACAAGAGACTTGGTTACATAAAACCACTTAAACTTTTTGTTAAGTACCTACTCGTAATTAAAGTGAGCGGATAGCGGCCATCAGAAGAACATCGATTCATTCCGTATGGATATACCGATTTTGGAGCATTGAACGTTCGTCACGTAATAAAAATAAACTAAAGTCGCAGGAGACCGAGTGTGGTGTAATAAGAACGATTTGTATTTTGGTGAACTCTTACCATGTTGTTAGTGATACGAGACGCACGATATTTCATCCCTCGGCATTGCGTCAGCGATAAGATGGGAACTCTCACTTCTTGCACCACTGCCGGAAGCTGCCCACCCTCCGAGGTTCGCCCCCACCCCACCACAATACCTTCCTTACCTGACGGATCGGTGCCTGAAAAAACATTGTGCGATACTAAAATTTAAGCCAGTCTATCACTAACCAATGCTATCACGGCTTATAAAACGCATTTGTACGCGCATAGCTTCCAAACGACTGCACCGAATTGGATAAATCTTTCTTTTATGTGATCGTTATTATTAGAATTTTGAAGGTTTGTATGAAAGAATACATAATAAAAATAGCAAGCATTTAAAAATGAAATAGGGCAGCACAAAGTCTGCCGAGACAGCTAGTCTATAAGAACAAAAAATGAACGTACTAGCTGGAGGCAAGCAGATGGGCTTGATAATTTTAGAGAAAGTGACAGGTTTTCGCAGTTTAAGCAGAGCGATGTCGTTGTTGTAAGAATCAGCGTCGAAGCTGCGATGGCGGACGATGGTGGTGACCGCTCGCATGATCGCCGGGCTCTCGGTCGTAATCGTCTGGTCGTGGTCGCCGAGTATGATTCGTATTTTGGACCTCTTCAATCTGGAAACACCACAGACACAATATTGTACTTGAAACATCGGACTTCTGTGTGTAACAGATCTAGAGATATCCAAATCAATTAAATTATATGGGTAAATTAATTTATGATAAGTAAATAAATTTGGCAATTAGTTCAGATACCAATAATTGTGGATACCAATATTAGAATCAATAGGTAACAGGCATGGGACTGTAAATAATGAAACTCCAGTGAGTAGATTTTATTAGTAGGTATTCGTTAGTGTTTGTCCCGCTCTTTAATTTGATTACAAACGTATTGTCCTGTTATCGTGAATGTGAAAACAAAGAAAATTCACTGCTAATTTGATATTCAGTTAAATAGGAAATGGTAAAATAATTAGCAATATCGCATGTCACTAGACATGACAATAAAAGTTAGAGAAATCTGTACATTATATTGACAATACAAAAATAGTAGAATGTATAAGTTTATTGAAAAGCGGCAAAAATCTCAACATCAAAATAGTCACGTTTCAGACCTGATCATACATGAACAGGCATAATTCGGACAAAATTCAGACCTGATCATACATGAACAGGCATGGTCAGGTCTGATCATTTTTCTCGGGTATTTATACCGAATCGGGTTCACATGCTTATTGGTTGGCGAGGAATTGTATTAAGTCTGTAACAGTTAAGCAAGGTTAGTATACAACATCTCGAACAAAACTACATCCGCTATTATTTGTTATATTGGAACATGTAACTAGAAAGAGGCCTAATATTAAAAATAAACGTTGTTTTACAAGTTCCCTGTCACTAGCCACACTATAGGGTAACCACGCACGAAGCGTTTTTAACCCGCCTCAAGATTAAGGACCAACAATTCGTAACTATCGTTACAAAACATTTATTATATTTCATTATCTCCTCTCTTAAGATACAGGTAATGTGACTGAAACGGACGGAACATTCCAAATACGCACCCATTATGCATACTTTAAAATTACTGAAATAATTTTTCCCATATACCGGATAGCGCTCTTCTCATTGACGTTCTACTTACTTCCCTGTCAAATTATAAAACGCGATTTGATATACTTTCAGTGTCGCAGTAAGCGGCACAGAAGGGATCGTATCGTAAGCTCACTATCTGTCCAACATCTCGCGTACTATTCAACAATCTCACTTTCACTTCGTATGTAGCTCTCGAACACTACATTGTATTGTATTTTTCCTTACTTCCGGACGCAGTGAGCAGCCGTGAGCACGTACTCGTTGGTGAGCAGCGAGGCTCCGCAGTGGAACTGTCCGTCGTACACCAGCCTCGCCATCCACGGGTACCGGTTCGCGCCCGCCGGCAACCCGCCCACTATGCGGTTCTCCTGATTGGAACCACTGCACTCTGCAATGCAGTAGAAAGTGAATCTCGGTTTATTGAACCGCGGATGCAGTCTTAGGAACGGGTATTGTAAATATTTACATCCCAGCTGAGGGGAATTACGTTAGTTTGCAGTCGCAAATATATCCGTATACATTGTGTGAATTGGAGCGAGTGAAAATAGTTTACGGAATGTTATTTTACTATACCTACCGTAGGAACATAATATAGATCTTAGAATTTTAAACGTAATAACCCAAGAAGCAATTTAAAATTATGAGTTCTAATGTAATTGTAAAATTAATAAACATGACACTAACTAATAACATTTAGCAATATTAAATAAACAAGCAATCTATTAAAAAGTTTGATATTATTTAGCATAGATAAAAATGATAATAGCCATATTAACTACATTTATATACATTAAATAATAATTGTGCGTAAGTGCATACATACGGTGAACAGGTGCTATACATATTTGTCACTTACCCATCTTTCTAGGAAGAGGGTTTGCTCGGCCGCATTCTAAAATGTGAACGTGATGAAAATTAATCGACGTCCTCGCTACTACATCACCTATAAAGTGTTCTAGTTGTTTATTTTATCTTGTAAACAATAAAACTTCTAAATACAAATACTAACACGTTTTTCCGTCTATCAAATTACATGAATCATAAAATGTACTAATTACGCGCTCTTTGTTTACAAAATAAAGCAAGCAATAAAAACTTACTATCAATACAGTGCTTTGTACTTTTAAAGACAGTGTAGGAAATGCAAACATGATGCGATGTAGCGGAAAAGATCGATGTATTATACAGAACATTGCTCTCGATGTGTCATGGTACAACGTGACTTCCAATATTAAAAACGAGTTCTACATATTAAACTTAACTTTATGTTGATAGCTATCAATTATGTTATTTTAAAAGTATTTTCTCGATTAGATCTAGTATTATTGTGTTGTAAACGGCTTCTTATAAAAAAATATAAATAGCAAAAAGCTACATTGAAAGAGTACAGATTATATTTATTTATATACCTACCCCATAATATTCTTTTGAAGAATTTCTGGGCTCATTAAGAGCACTTAATTCGAAAAAGTGTCAAATGTGACAATGCATTGGTCACATAATATGAGTGGTCTAGTTGAAAGAAAATATCACACAATGCTAATGCATAGAAAGTACCTTACAGCAGCTACTGTAATGCTCACATTTTTTATAAAATTTTCTTCGTGCACTCATAGGCTTTTTTTCAGGTTGCATCAAGATACGTTTTTATGACTACAACTATAAATACTTCAACATTTATAAAAAGAGAAGAATAGTTATTTACATGCAAAGTGAAATATGTTTCGAACTCACCGCATGAACAATTCTTGACTTTCGAATCGTCTTCATCGTCCTCAACACTCTGCTCCTCCAGGAGTGGCACCTCCAGCCCAAAGATAGCGTCGAATAGAAACCGCTGCGATCGATTTCCTGATGATACCTGAAAGTATCGAAGCTAATTTTCATGCGAGATAACATTAAAACAAAATACAATTGTATATTTATATGAATACCTATGTACCTGTATCATTCGTTTACATCATAAACTAGCAATAGTCCAACGCAACGCGTAGACATTCCATCGCGGCCAGACATCGGCTTGTCGCAAGGAACTTGTACTAAATTATTTCTGTACAATATGAGCCATATGCACAATTTAAACTAATTAGAAAGTCATTATTACGGCGATGTATTGTCCTATGAAATTAAGTACATTAAAGAAAGTAGTCAAGTAAAAATTTAATTAAACTTCTAAATATAATTTATCAGCAATTAAACGTTTACCAAGTTACAAAAAATATAAAACCACTTTTGTAATAATATGTAAACTGTTTTTTCGAAAGTTGGCATTATAGATGCGAAATCTTAGCTTCTTACATAAGCATTAAAAAAGGCTTTAAATGCTTCCGGAATTTAAAACAGTAAATAACGGCTATTTACTCATACATACCGTGCATGGAATCTTCTGAACATAGCTTGTATACAGTGATTGACCCGTGTTAGGGATTTTGAAGGAAAAAAAAGATCAGTGCCCTTTCGTTTATTCCAATTAAACACAGAAAGCGCTGTTTTTGCAGAAGCCAATTATTGTAAGAGTAGTCTAGCGCACTATTTTGCTTAATACATTGAGAAAACGAATAAGTACATGAAAAATCCTTGAACGCATTTAAGTTCATTATAAAAGAAAAAGGCGACCATAAGGAAAATGTAAACGTTCCAAAAATTGAGGTTAAGTCGATCATACATGGCCAGTGGTTAAACGAACAAGTTTCCAGATTTCAATCACATTACGAAACTGCTCATTATTTTATTGTGTCAGTGGAATATCTAGCTTCTTCTGTCGGAAATACACTTATGTAAGTTTTGTTTACCATTTCGAGACGCCACAACACTGTACTTTCGCGTTCGGTTCGCGCGTGAATCTTGGTTGCGCAATGTAGGCACTCAAAGTTAATTGGCCAGTAATGTCAATGTTGCTTTCACAATCTTCTCGGGGGTGTTCCGGTGTGCTATTATCTTATTGTTTCGATTCTTTCCGTTATATTTAAGGACGCTTTCTCGAACTGTAGCGCTCCGCAGTCGTGCTTTAGAACCTACAGTTACAGATAACTGAAAAGACGTCGGATATCTCGAGCTATAACTAGCCCTTGTCAAAATCTTTATCCAGCAGCTCGGTTCGTTAGTTGCAGTTTCATTGTTTTAAGACTTACCGATGGACTAGAAACGTTGTTATTTACGAGACCCATTTTGTTGTTTTATCGGCGGATAAAGTTTAGCTTTTAGCGTGCACGTTGCTTAACATGATGCAAATAAATAGCAAATCAAGTTTGTCAATAATAAAGAAGTAACTAATAAATTCACTCCTTCGTCGCTTATTTCTATGATACTCGCAAAAGATTCTTACTGTCTTGTGCCATTATAATATTCCATGTGTAAAACCAAACGACTGGCTCATCTTTGAATACGAGTACATTCCTTATCGCGAACTGCCGTTCGTGTAATATTCATGCGCTTTCCCTAGTGCGACGCCGACGTAACGCTGTGACGAAATTGATAGCAGTTGTCGTCGATATATTATCTAATGTGTTATAACATCAGAAATGAATAAGGAGGCGAAGGTTGCGACTGTTATGGTAGAGTTGCAACAAAGTGTAACGGGTAAGGAAGTAGAGCGAATGAATTCAGCAAAAAGTTCATTTGATTAGCATGTATCCTTCACCAGTCTTATTCGCACATTCAACCTATATTCATTCCATTCTATTCTATTCAAATAACCAACATTCAATATAAGTAGGTAACTGCTCTTCCAGGTATTTTGAGCGAGTGCTATAACTTCGTACTTATCGATTGAATGTCTTTCAAAAATACGTCTCATTAATATTTTCATAAACTAATCAACAAGTCCAATAATTAAAGGTCAATAATCCTTGAATTATTCTTTTATTTAGTAGATATTATTATTGTTATTGAAAACAGAGCAATGTAGGTAAAGGATTTACCAAAACGCTTTTAATAAAGTTTCATTAAATTCTATTCAATGCCAAATGTATCTAGACGAAGTTAAATTGGGGTTCGTTTTTACAAAAAAGTCATGCAACGTTCGTTTTTTACAGACTACATCCGAGACTGTAGTATTGTACCGTGACCCAGATATGGCTCCTTACAATAGATTCGAGATTTACTAATGGACCCTGACTTTTATTTAATCATCCATTTCAGGTTCAACATCAGGTCAGAGACCGAACGCTTAGACTAACTCTTTAAATACCTACATTAACAATAGAGTTGAAACAATCAATAAACCATTTTGACGATTGTTGACGAGTGATTGTTTAATGTCGTATGAACTAAATATACATGATTAAGACTCATAGTAATATTAGCCGAAGATATCAATCTCTATTTATGCCTAGACTATTGCTGGCTACTTTCTACGTCCCCAAAAACAATATACAACAATTCTATATTAATTAATTATTATTATTATATTAATTCTGTTTTAATTATTGAGTAAATCAATTATGATCAATTTTAATGTATACTTTATTTGAATTTAAATCGACCACATACCATTAAACTGTGATTGAAATGATATTATTAATTTTAAATAAAAATAAAACTAGACAAAAGAACCACTTTGGTGCGTTCATTTTCTTGCCTTCGCTTTTACAATGCCTCCGAATTCGTAAGGTCAAAAACTAAACTACTTTCCAAAGTATAATTGCAAAGCGCCTTTCACAAGGTAATTGTTGTTGTACTCTCGTTTTTGTTATACAATGCTGTTTATCAAATGTATGAAAGCTGCAACCGCACAGAGCTCTGAGTGTAAAGCCTCTTTCACACATACCGCGTGCGTCTTGTGAAAAAAGTCTCGTATAATTTCTTTCCTTTTTTATGATTAGCTAAATAAACTGCTCATTCTATATATAACAACAGCAATACAATAATAAATGATGTTTTTAAAAGAAACTGTAATAATTTTCTGCTAATAAAAAACACGAAAGTATTAAAAGTCATAGCTTTCATCACTGTTCATAGTAACCGTTTTTATATCACTTACAATAAATTAAAAATTATATCAATGAAATTGGTTTTGTAAGGTTTTACGGAAATTTTTGGTATTAAAAATTTATTTATATGAAAACCAAATTTAAAACTTACAATGAATTTCTGATTTTAAAGTTTAGTGTCATGTCATTAGTTTTTATGTAAAAAGATTCGCTTATCTGCACAAGGCCTAATAAATCAGAGCGACCCCCAAAGTCAATCATTCGTCAAACGAACCGTATCGAAAGACAGTCAATTTTTTGCCGGTGTTAAATTTAATTTGTGTTAGCGACTACTTTTACTAAATACACTTCTTAGTTTTATTTTATCAGCCTTAATTTCGATTGAATGCGATGTATAACGAATTATTTTAAAAAGTAACTATAGTTTAGTACTTCCTTACCGGTACCATTTTACCATTAAAATACCCGTTTCTTGTATCGGGACCGATATGGGGGCGTTATTTTTAACTTTTCTATTTTTGTATTTGTTGCTATTGAGCCCATAATGATACACATTCTATATAAATTTCCAGTAAATATCCGGTTCAGGAGACAGCCCCGTGATAGAAGGACAGACAACGGAGGATTAGTAACAGCGAGTCTCTTTTTTATCCTTTGTGTATTCTAAATATACATAATTGATGAAAACTTTTCTATAAACATCGAGCGTTTAAGAGATTACAAATATAACGGTCACGCTATACGGAACATCGATACGGCTGTATCCGAATTAATGGTGCATAATTGCAAACGGTTATAAAACAATATTATATAATGTTATACGTCACAGGCGAAAGTGGTGCATATCCGCTTCATCTACAAAATTATGAGCAGCGTATCATTACAGGTCGATTAGTAACTGCGCACGAGAATGGCTGGCAAAAAAAAAAAAATATTGCTATCTTTTCCGCTCAAATGATCGCGCGTTATAACACGTCAGCGCGTTACGTTTATCCAAACATGCCGTTTGCTAATGAAATCTGCAATCACTTCATATATATTCCTCATTCCATAGTAACATAATAAAGTACGCAACTATAAAAACTGTATATGGAAATCAAATTAATGATATCAATCAATCCCGTTTTCGTGGTTGAGTTATTGTGTCTTAGTACTCATAGTCAAAAAACCAATAAAGGACTGGAAATTTTATTTGAATAACAACGGATCTCCGACTTAACCTAAACAAGTGACGAAACTTAAGTCATTCAGAGAAACTCTTTCATTACTTTGCTAAGTAGGTAGGTTAATCGTACTCGTAGATTCGTTTAAAAATATTCTAAATCGGGTAGATATTGAAAGAAGCAGAGGAAAAAAATAGAAGCAAAGGAACAGAGAACAGTTGCAAGCGCCCACCACTTGTGGACATCGGTCACCCATAGATTTTAACTTGGAAAGAATTAGGTACATACTGGTGTGAATTGTTAGAACTTACTTGTGTTTAGTATTAATCGGTAACGGACCTATTATATATATAGGAATAGAACAGTTCAATTAACGTAAGTATATTAGAATGACTACAATTAACATCAATGTCCGAGCCAGAATTGCCATTTCTGAAAACTGATATGCTCGCCTCTCCAACCAGTAATCACACCGTCAGAACGAAACAGAAATTGTTTGAAAAACAATTGCCCGTCCGTAGAATTTGCTGCAACACTAGTAAATATTACTGCGGAGAACCGTATACCTACTAGTTCTATTCAAAATATTAATCTACCTATATAAATGGCTGGGCTTTTAGTCCATTGGTAACTGAACCTCAACTTTGTAGGTGGTAGAACCTATATACGGTTCACCCGGGGATTACCACGGACACATCTATTTCTACCGTGAAGCAGTTGTTTCAACATTCTGTGTTTCGTTCCGAAGAGTGTGGTTGCCGGTCCACTTGTATACCTGAGGCGACCATATTAGTCCTCAAGAGTAGCAACACATCTATGACCGACTTCTCATAGGATAACTACTAACACTTACTAACTGCACCTACTAACACACACTAACTGGACCAATATCCCTAGCAGTACCACACTTGCAGTCCTTTTACTAAAGAATACTCACCAACTAATTGTTATTAACACCTTATACTAACTCACATTACTAACAGTCCCTCCCTATTCTATTCTAATAAAAAAAACCTGACTGTTAAGCTATTCGATCCTCGTCCAAAAAATGGTGAAAAAGTGCAATCGAGATTATACCTCGACTTATCAATTTATTAATTATAAAGCAACGACTAACCATTCCAGGACTACAAAGAAAAGTACTACCTTTTCGTATTTTTTAACACTTTCTGAAACGCTATCAGTACTTAAACCTAAAAGCATGAGAACAGGAATAATAGAGATGTTAATTTCCCATAGCTTTGTACACAGAGGTCGATGTCATTAACTATTAATCGTTATCCAGTAAAAAGCGAAGGCGTTCCGCGGAAAGTAAAAGTGCACACAGAAGTCATTGCACCAGTCGATGTAAATGCAGCTCGACTGATAGTGCACTACTTTATACGGCCTAATAAGTTATATATATTAACGACTGTCCTAATAATAAATAACTCACATGGTTGTCTAGTGTAGCGACGTCTGGATTGCGTATTTCCCTGCAACTTGCCGAATTCAATATGACGAGCACAAAAAATATAGCCACTAATCTCCATAGGCACATTGTTGAGGGTCCGATGTCGAGCGCGATGTTAGTATTCGGAGGCGGCACTATTTATTTGCGCGACATCTCCGCGCGGCTCGTCACTGGCGTATTCAGGGACGAGAACTCGATGGGATCATTTCGCAAACGAACCGCGAGGCGACTGTCAGCCGGCCGCGCGGATTCCGCTCCGAGTCGCCGGGGTCTTCGGCCACCACTTCGCGTACTTTCACTTCGAACCAAAAACCTAATACTGAGATCCACCGCCCCACCAACAGCGGCAGCCACCATCGGGGAGAGCTACAGTCGCTTTAGTGCTGCCGTATTGATAACCACCAAAATGTTACATTGTAGAACTACATTGTGAACAGTTAGATGGTGTTACATTGACAAGTGTCCTCTTTGCATTTAATATATGATAACACGATACATACTCGACATTGATGAATGTAAAGGAATTAAATGTATACCTAAGTAAAAATTGTAATTACCTATGTATAGTTTAAAAACCTATAGGTAGGTATAATCCCTGGTTACAATCTAAATAATCAACTCATAGGCTACTTGTTCACCAAAAAATGAAATAAATTAAATAAGATAAATAAATATTGGTATTATAACCACGTAATTAATGAACAACCACAATCGCCTGCATACCGTTACCATTATTAATAATCAAACGTTGTGAAACTATCTAAAGTATACAAAAATCTGAAAACTACCAAAAAAACAATAGCCTGGTACCATACTGTTAGATGATTAAGTACGGCTGCTGGATTTTCCACGCTGATAAATGAAAGTGAAATCACGCGTCTCGTCTTCCGCAACTCGACAGCTGACATCCCCCCGACATGTAATACCTTTGCGTTAACTCTGATAATGTATTTATAATTTAGATTTTTTAGTTTAGCTGATTTAACATGCTGCCGGGTATTTCAATTATCTGAAAATCCTATGGAACTGTAGTTGTACATATATTCAGTACAGTATAAGTACCTACTTACCGATGTTATTCGAATTATACATTACTAGTTTTTTCCTGTGACTTCGTCCGCATGGAATAGTGACTTTGGGCTGCATTTTAATTTTTTAAGATACTTTTATTGCAAATGATACCAAAAAACTGTAAATAAACAAATGGAACAACTTCTATCTGATCTAGTGTAGATTCTACACGAAAAAAAATGTTAGCTACTTGAAATAACACAACTTTATTGAACCAAATTAAATCCCTAAATAGATTAACTTAGAAAAAAAAATTAGTAGGCTTTTCAAATCATTGTTAATGAAAGATTAATCTATAGCATTAGATGGGTACCTACATTCACAATAACCTATTTTTGATATGTATAACCTTGGATAGTTCATTCGCATTTTTATAATAAAACGATAAATGAGTCATACTGTATAATTATTATGTACTAACGGCCCGCCCCAACTTCGCACGGATATAAAACAGTATTTCTCCACTATTTAATGGATGTAGGAGCTTAAAAATGGCGTAACATCTCCCGTTTTCCCAACATTACCCTTCATTGCTCTGGTCCTATTGATTGTAGCGTGATGAAAAGTATACTATAACCAGCTTAGAAGTATGAAAAATAATTGTACCAAGTTTCGTTAAAATCCGTCGAGTAGTTTTTGTTTCTATAACGGTTATACAGACAAAAATTTTACTAATTGCATTTTTGGCATCAGAATCGATCCCTAATCACCCCCTGTTAGTTATTTTTGAAATATATTTCATGTACCGAATTGACCTCTACAGATTTATTATAAGTATAGATAACTTAACACCGCGGTTTTAAATAAAATAGCCTACATCTCAACGTGTGATGGGAAAAGTTGACGGCAGCTATAGTGATCTACATTATTATACTTAAGATATTTATGAATTAGGTAAATATGTATACTAACTAGGTACGTTATAATGAAACAAGTTGAGTTAATAGTCTTTCCGCGTCTGTCCACGATTGACAAAGCCATGAAAGTGTACTGGTATAATCGTTCTTAAATACTAGTTGGTATATAACGAAGTGTTTCGTTCGAAATTTTGATAGTAATTCTTTACAAACACGTCAAAGCAAAAGCGCCGTGACTAACCAACTCGTCAATGTCAATACTAGACGTCACGTAGGAATTCCAGTTTTATTGTAATGTGTTCTGAGTACGTTTTCTAACTGGATTAGTAAATGCTTACAAAATCCAAGGATATTACGAGAAATGAGAATTCTTCTGCGATGTAAGGAAATTACTTTAGGCACTTAATTTCAAATATTTTCTCTTCAAATCCTTAATAGGTCGTTGTAATAGCAGGTAATTCTGTTGACATTAACCTCTGTTATTTATTGAGTAAAGAAGTATTTTTCCAATTAAATGAAAATAAATTCCCATTGTAAACAGAAACACTGCCAATAAATTATCGAGACCTTTAGATACCTTGCTAGAACTGAAAATTAATTTCTGTCAGAGAACACAGAGTGCTACAGAGGATATATCAGTCACAGTGTAAACCATTGGATCCATTGTTGCAATATTTAATAAGAGTATTGTAATTTTTAAGGATAAAAATTAAAACACTATTTTTGTATTAAAATGTGTTTATTTAAAAAAAAAAACAAAAAATTGCATATTACAAATAGAGAAAAGGCTTAAAAAAACTCACCACCACCACTCCGCAATATGTAGTAGTTATAGGATTTTTCATCTAATCAAGAAGTGAATATTTTAAGCATTTTCAGTTGTCAATCTCAAGCTATTCTTTAACTCACCTTACAGCAGATTTGTAGAATGACGGCCCACAATCGCCATGTTGTATTTCATGGAAATAAAATAAGTATATTAAAAATAAAATCAAAAATAAAATTCAAATATTGGCTGCTTGTAGATTGTATTTATATTAAACCATTAAAACAAATATATATTTATAACTTATAACTAATCGGCACAATGATGATATTATGTACTTATTCTTCGAAAATTTGTATTTTGGTTTATTCTAACGTCTTTACAATATTTTTTTTCTGGAAATTGGCAGCCATCATAGGTACTATTTTTTAATTTTGTTTTTGCAGTGAACTCAAATTGTTGATCTGTTCATGTAAAGATAATATTATAATGGTATATACATTATAATGGTGAGATTTGATAATATTAATATTCAAGGCGTCTTGACTATCGGGATGGGGCAAAACCCAATTAACAATAATCAGTTAATATTAATATGAAGTTTTTTTCCTGTAAATAAACACAAAAATAATTACATGTAATGATTTGTTGTTGGTATGTACTGTTAGTGTCGCGGACGTAAATTTCCTGTAGTGATATCAATTATGCGTAATAGGTTTAATTACAAAAAAAAATGTGCAGTACTTCTCAGGGTGAACATAAAACTGTTTCGGGCTAAATATCTGTTTACATTGTAGGTAGCTAGTTATTATTCAATTATTCAATAAATTATAATATAGATTTAATCCTGTTACTCATGAGCGTAGCTATAACAATATATTCTGGAGGAAAGGGGGTTATTAATAAAATTTGTATTCAATCTAAAAATTTATAAATATACGCTAGCTTACAGCATACAATAAAACTAATGGCCGAAGTCTTTACTATGCGAAAATGTTATATTATGGGATGTAACCTAAGTAAAGTAGTACGGGGGTCTGGACCCTCTTAACGCCTACAAGTATACATTATTGTAGCTTCCTTAAACAAAGGCACCTAAAATTAGACATCTATATTACCTATAACCAATGAATCTCATGAATATTTATAAATATAAATTTCATGACAGGAGTGTAATTACCTCCCATTTTGTACGCCCTAATATATGATCCTAATCATAACACTTTTTTTACCTTATAAGAGAATTTGCACATTATCAAAGCTGTAACAACTACATAATTCAATATTAGCACGGTTCTATACTCTGCTGGTGATTATAACCAAATGTTTTGGTACTTACCTATTAAATATTTATACTTTTTATAGGACCTATTTATTTATTGTGTAAAGAGGAGTATTTATTGATATATTTTCACATATAGCAATGATATTCGAAGGTCAAGCTAACAGACAGCTTGTTTTGGTGCAAGTTATAAAAGTAAGCAAATAGCGAGGCCAGGCGAGCTTTAAAACTGTCTAAATGAAAGTTATTAAGTATTTACTCTATTACAAAGGTAAATTTACTGATTTCATTTTCTATCGCAATGTACTTACACAAACATTATAAAGAATGTATAACAAGTCGTACCTAATTAAAACGGAGGTTAAAATCATACTTACGAAGACTGCAGTTAACGAAAATAGCTAGTTCAAAATGTCTAGTGACGAACCCTACATGTAAAGGAATTTATTTCTAATGAATTTATTTTAGTTGGTGGCGTAGCAACGCGCGCAGGCTTCGGCTAGTGTTAAATAAGTCATACTGTACAGTCTAAACACGAATTCCAGGATAATTTATAATTCATAATCTATACTTCCATACTAATATTATAAGCTGAAGAGTTTGGTTGAACGCGCTAATCTCAGGAACTAGTGGTTCCAATTGAAAAATTATTTTTGTGTTGAATATTCCATTTATTCAGGAAGGCTTTAGGCTATATAAGATCATGCTATAACCAATAGGAGTGGAGTAGCAATGACAAATTTAACGAAAACGGGAAAATATTGATTTTCACAGGGGCGAAGCTGCGGGCACAACTAGTTACTAACAAAACTATTTTCTTACCTAAAACGTAAGAAACAAGTTTCGTTTATTCGTGTGCAGTAGAAAACACGTATTGGGGTGAAAGCCAATTTAATGTTATACTATAACCTACGTTACTACAATCGATATAAGATGGCATGCGTTTCTTATAGCGTAGTAACCTAGATATAATCGGCTACCTTATGATTACAACTGATACCGTATAATACCTACCATTTGAAAGGCGGAATCGCTCAAAACAGCCATAAAAAGCCATAAGCGCTTACGCGATTAAACGGAGCAAATACATGCGTCTCTTATATTTGTGAATATCTCTAATCTACAACTCTATAACACAACGGTATCACTATAAAAGTAGGTTGTCTCGAATTTGTCATTTAGGAAATCAAGTAAGGTTGTATTTAAGAGAAAGAGTGGGTAGTTTCGACACAATTTTATTTATTTTTGAACTACGAGTATATGGCATAAGAAAATAATAATATTCAAATATGTATGTACCTATAGCACATATTTTACTGGTGCAAGTAAAATTTTAGGAAGGTAATTGGTGCTACTACAACTTACTGTATGCTGTATTTCTTCTGAAGACTCATTATAAATGATATAAATTTAAAATCAATAACTAGTAACAGTAAATTATGTAGGTCCAAATAACATCAATAAAGGAATTAGAAAATATCAGTCTTTTTTTATTAATGCACGTACTATAAAATCATGTCGATTCAGAGATTTTAATTCTTAATTAGTGGCCTGATTTAAATGTAATGTTAGCAGAAAAAAAAACATTGCAGTAATACAATGTCTAGGTTGATGAAACTGGTCAATTTATTTAATAATCTAAATTGAAAACCCTAGAGTACCTGTGAATATCTATATGGCTTCTAACTGCATACTATTGAGGCTTCATGTGTATGGCTTAACTGTCACTAACAGAACAAATAGTTATAAAAGTGACTTGCATTATAACTTCATTTAATTTGAAACGTAAAAATAATATGTAGCAAGATGCTATGCAAATTAAGTTTATCAGTACATTCATTAAAAATAGGCTCATTGTACTTTCAAAGGTCAGGAAAACAAATAATGAGCCCAATATGTGTTGGCAGGAGGTAAAATTCCTTAAGTACACAAATATTAAAGTTCCATACAAAAAAAGCTAGAATGTAGTCATCTGTTGGGAAAGTAATAAACAATACCACTAATGACACTGCATTTTATTAACTTGTCGAACTACCTAACAATATAATAGCCTGACAATTCTTTGATAATCTCCAAACATTTATTTTCATACAATCCAATAGTTGAATGCACTAATTTCAAAGGATAGTAAATAGACTAACAAAGGAATATATACAGATCTAAAGAAACAAGCCTACTTTTTTGTATTAAAATTTTATTATTACATAATATAAGAATTATCCTAGAAGTCAAATATTCTATGCCTATCATTTCATAACAGCTATTTGAGAACTTAATACTGAGTGAAATCAGAAAATTATAATAATCATGATCATCTAAGTTTCTAATGTCAACTTATCTCTGATCTCAGTAACCTATCTTCTATTGTGAGAGAATTCTTACAGCAAGATCCTAAATTGTACTTAATTATCCGTTCAAATCCTATAATATATCCTCAATTTAACAAACTATACCTTATAAATATGTCACGATAAGTACCTAGGTACTAACAATAAATAGAAGGTCAACTTACATTTCAGTACAAGTAAAAATAATCTATTCATATTTATCTAAAAGATTATAAAGAAAAAAAATAGTCAACTACATTCTATTGATTTTCTGACGGCTTCTCCTAGGTGGTCTCCCGTGTAGACCAGAGGTGTGTATCTAGTGCTCCGGAGCGTACTGCCTACACTAGCACGGTAAACTCTGCTCTACTAGTGTACTTAGCACGAAACCTAGAGATTGAAAACACATTAAATCACGTAATCAACATATTATTCTAACATTCTAACATTAGGGGACTACCTGCATAGCATTAATAGTTTGAACTATCACTGAACTGAGCTGCTCGATAGACATTGCTCCCTAAACTAAATTAATGCTATGTAGTGCTTGTCTCAACCTAGAAAATATAACGCAAGGACTGATGACAGCCTATTATTTATTGATGCAAAATATTTTCCAAGATTATGTGTTATAAAGTTACAATTGTGATGTGAAATGATCAGTAATGGATGTTATTAAGGAGTAACTTACGTTATCTAGAATCTTCCACCCCTTCCACCCTGACCGCCTCCATAGTTCCCACTGCCATAGCCACCGCCCCCACCCCCACCTCCCTGGTTCATGTTATAAGGAGTAGAGCGATTATTGCCATATTGCTGATTACGAGTGGGGCCACCACTGTAACTTTGTTGCCCATAATTACCAAAGTCTTGGTTACTTCCCCAACCTCCCCTCTGATTGCCTCCCCCATACCCACTACCTTGGTTACCCCACCCTCCTCCTTGGTTATTGTCCCATGGATTCGAATTGTTCCAGCCACCTTGATTATTTCCATAGCCACCTGTACACATTAAAAGTTGTTACAACATTGGGGACATAATTATTCATAGGACAAATTAATAACATAGAGAAGCTAGATTACATACTAGAATTGCCCCAATTATCGTTCCTGCCACCAGGTCCCCCTTGCCTGCCCCCTCTTTGTCCTTCAGCACCATCTTTGGGCAAGGCCTTCTTGACATCTAATTGTTTGCCATTGATTTTATGAGGTGCATTCACTGTAATAAATACAAAATATAGTTAATACTTACAGCAGTTAGCTTAAAAGACATTCAACGATTATAGAGCTTTTATGTATCTTGATTTGCGTACCAGAATTACCCTAGATTTGGTAGTCAGGTATAGCTTGAATCAATAATTTAATATCCACAGTCAGAGGAAGCCAGATTAAGACACAAGCACTTCTAATCTGGGGCAAAACTGTGGAATGCCATAATATGAACGAATAATATATCGCAATAATATTGTTATTATTGCACCAAAGAAAAAGATACAAATTACAAGAATTTTGAACTGTGAAAACAGCACAATAATATGTACTTACAGCAAACTTTGTCAACCGGATCATAATCATCAAACTCGACAAATCCAAAACCACGCTTTTTGCCAGTGCTCTTGTCAGTGACAATGCTCACATTCTGCACATTGCCATAGTTAGAGAAATATTCTCGCAATTGTTCTTCATCGTGATCGTCCTTGATGCCGCCAATGAACAGTTTTCTAACTGTGGCGCCCGCCTCTGGATTCTTAATGTCTTGTCTGGCAACGGCTCTCTTAGTCTCAACAACACTATGAAAAAAACATTTATAAATGTAATCAGTCTCGCACAATAACTTATATAAAATAATTGTAAGTGACTCATTTGTCGACCTCACAGAAAATGCCACATGTATGTATGCCACGAGACATTCACCAAGCAATGTCTTAACACTTTCTGCAGTATAAAACGATATGAAAGCAAAATAAAGCTTTCATATAGCTGGACTGCAATGAAAAGAAAGAAGTTAAGTAAAAACGCTTACCGTCCGTCAATTTTATGAGGCCTGGCGCCTTGCGCATCGTCAACCATGTGCGCTTTCGAATAAGTAATGAACCCGAAACCACGAGATCTCTTTGTCTTGGGATCTTTCATTACAACGACATCTACGATTTCTCCCCATTTCTCGAAATGTGATTTTAATGATTCGTCAGATGTACGATAATTCAGACCACCAATAAAGATCTTACGGTGCACCTCGGGTTCGTCCTGAAAGTAGAGCACGCACTCAACAAGATGGCGGAGTGATGGCGTCGTTTCATTGAACTTTCACACATGCCACAATTAGCGAAATGCATTAATTTTCCTTGATAAAAATACCATAGAACAGCTTAAAATTCTTAAAAAAATCAATACATGGAATGTAGCTATACAACACTAGTAAATAAAATGTACAATGCGCAGTTATAACGAATCATATATACATTATACAAGGTAAGATACTTACGAAACCGTCGTCACCGTTTGATTGAGGCCTCATTTCGTTATTCACTTGTACAAATTTAATTACCAAAAGATTAAAAACCAGAAGGTTGAGTACTTCTTTGCGTCAACTAAAACGCGACAAAGCACATGCACTTCCAACGTCCGCTATCAACAGAAGCCACGCCAGAAAGAAAGAACGAAGTGAACGATTTCTAAATTAAATCGCGAATGAAATATTGTTAGTGACCGATTAAGTTGCCTAGCCGGCCAGGACTCGATTATCGATTCCAAAGTCCTTTCAAGGACTTAGGAACCGATAATCGATTCTGACAATTAAAGACAACTAAATTATTATTTGTTTACGTCCGCTATCAACAGAAGCCACGCCAGAAAGAAAGAACGAAGTGAACGATTTCTAAATTAAATCGCGAATGAAAT
>DWGJ01001228.1:0-21373 GCA_018246895.1 Aspitha aspitha aspitha
ACATTTGTGTGATGAGCACATTTGTTTGTTCTGTGTCTGGTCGTAATAAAAATATCTATATAAGTACTATATTGTATATGTATGTTTATCAGCTGTCCGGTCACCATAATACAGGCATTAAATTGCCTAATTTAGGATCATACAGCAATGTGTGGAATTGTCCCCAGTTAAAAAAAAATATGTGCATCACATTGGCAATGCACAGAATGTGCTAATTTGTAATTTTGTCTCTCATAGACTCTTGTAAAATAGTCTTCGAAGCTATAATAACTTTGACTTGACTGAAAACTTTTTATTACCTACGTAGCTGTACTGTGCTGTGTTTGTCCGATTTTGACAATTGTATTTTATGAAACAAAGATCGCAGTTACATATTGTAGGCATACTTGCAGCTACAAGTCTTTAATTAGCAATTAGATACTGCAAATCATCATCTAAAAATGTTTTTAGATTTTGTTTAGGTACTTTACGATGAAACTCTGCAAATGCAGTAATTATACATAGTATGTACTTATTTACGTCATTTAAATATAACGTAGAACTTGCTTTCTATTATATATAACATACCTTGTGTGTGTTTTCATTAAATCCATATTTATATTTAAAAAAAAATATTTTTTTTTTTTAAGTTTTTCATAAACTCTGAAATGATATCAAATAAAATTACGCTTTAAGTAGATAATTATATCTAAGTAAGACTTTTATTTGAAGAGAAACTTGAGAGCGAGCATTATTAATATTATGAACATTTAAAAATCAACATACTTACTAGCAAATAAGACATTTTCATAACGAAGTTTTTTTTTGGAAGCTTTATTGAGCGGCAACAAAGAAATTATATTAATAAATGGTGTGGCTCTCGCGATAATAACGTTTATTTGTAAAGAAATGCTTTCTCAATATAGCACTTAGCCACAGGTTAGAAGTTTTCAGTACTAAATGAGGAGCGTTATTTTTATCCGTAACCGTATCCACGCTACACAAATCGCTGGCTGCGGGCGCACGTGTAAGTGGCAGCTTCAATATTTATGTGCAATTTTTCCCGCGTCCCCCCTCGCCCCTCGTGATAAAGGATGCAGCCGCTTCCCGGCGACCGCGCCCAAATTGCGAATAGATGGATCCCTTCAGATGGTAACAATTATAAATAGGTACCTACAGTACCTAGATCTACACGCTTTCAGACGGTGTTACGGATAATATCTAAATAGGTACATTCTAAACTTAAACCCGTAAGTTCACATGGCTCTTACCAACGCTTAATGGCAAATTAATAAGCTCTGATCCGATCGTAAGTAATTGAGTTCAATAACACTCTGGGTATAAAAAAAATATTTGTAAAATTTAATTAATTTAGTTAAGACAATACAAAATTGTGTAAGTTCTCTAAAATGGAAACTTCCATTAGTTGCTCCGTCTGTATGAAACAGGTAACACCTTTCTATTTTAAAACTAAAATATATTATATTTCAATTCTGGTTACTTAGTCACTCATTTTGTACGTACATACTCGTATATTCTAATATGCTTCTCATATATTACGATATCAACATGTTTTCTCTTAAAAGGTGCGAAAGGCCTAAATGTTATAATTTTCTCTCAGAACAATCCTGCAATACCAGAGACAGACATTAGGAAAAGTATTTCCACGACAATACCGCAATAACTATCATTTCTCAATCTACGTAGTGACTGTAGCAGTAATATTATTCAAATAAAAACAATTTCAATTTGTTCCCAAATTGAAACAGAGAGCAGGCGGCGTGTTATTACATTTGGGCGGAGGTTAGCTGCGGTAGAGCGTGTAAAGTGCCGATAGAGCCTTCCCACCCGGCCGTCTCATTGCCTATAACACCAGCTTCGGGCTTTCCTCAAAAGCCTCCGAGAACGCCTCAAATTTAGCGACTTTTCGCTCTCAATACTTTTACGCGACATTTAAACGCTATATACGTCGGGAATGTATGTTCGTCATTTTTCCTTTTGCTTTTATACGTGAAAATATATAGTTTAGTAGCGAAGTGCTCGTAACACTCCGCCTTGCCACACGCTCACAATAACCCCATTGTAGTACGGGAAACGTGATAATCAAGGTAGGCATTTGTTATTTAGTGAAACACGCCGTTCCACGATGTTTCCTTTAGATAAAGCCTGCGTCCAATCGATAGATCAGCCCGTCCGATTTTGTAATTCTTTGGCTTTCTTGTGACTCGGAAAATGCCTTGGATTTTTTTTTATAATCTGTAATAAAGAACAACATTGGCAACAAATATTTTGCATGAAAACACTCGTATGATTTGATTATTATTGAAATAACAAATTCCTTAAAACGACATACCTAGATTATAGACATTTATTTCTAAATAACTACAAAAGTATTTATAGGTCTTCATTAATAATTATTATTTACAAGTATATAACTTTGATATCAGGAATAAATAAGCTACATACGAGACATGTAAACACTTTTAAATTCCTCGCTAATGAACTGTTTGTCAAAATTACAATCTCAACACATTAACATTTTATCGTCCAAACGCATGGATGTAATTATATCAAAAGGCATCGTGGGTGGGTGAATACGTTTGAGATACAAAAATAACATTGAATTTTTCTTACAAGTTGAAATTTGAATATTTGTAATTGAGATAACAAAACTGGAAAGCGTTGACGCTACAATATACGTTAGAGTTCTTTATTCTGGCCCAGTATCGGGGTTGTAAGGTTTCTGTTTTATGAGGGTTATATGGTTTGTGCTAAAATGACTATATTAATCTATTTCTGATTGTAATGTAGGCAATTGTCATTAAAAAGGTATTTTTTTAATTGAATTTAATATTACCGATTTTAAGACATCTTTTCTAACACAAGATAATGTATTAGTAATTAAGTCTAATCTAGATACCTATATATATCTTAATCTGTATCTCTTACAGATAGACTGTTAATTAAATACGCTGTATTTTTTTAGGTATATTATTTTACATTTTAGCAGTATTCACATGTACAGCAGTAGAGCCATCTGTAATTTTGTCCCTGAACTAGGTACTACAATATGATTTCCAAAAGCACTCCTGATACGCTTCCCTTAAATAGTTTCTCGAAGGGTCTTTTATAATGAACTAGTTAATATAAGGGTTCGGCAGCATATATTTAAACTGGAATAAGGTAATTTTTCACATTTTTATTGAATTTAAAGTTCGTATTCAAAATTATGTTAGCACATCTCGTAAAATTTAAATAGCATATAGAAATATTATGCATTGGTAACAGTGCCATCTCGCGGAGGGTGCTTGTACTATGTCCCATGCTTAGTTTGTGCAATTCCAGGCTGCAGTTACGCCATCGCTCGGACTGCATTGCAAATTTAGTTTCGCTTCTACTATCATACTAGACAGCATTCATATTCATAAGGGCTTTTCTTTTTTACTCTTTGTATTCTTATTTCAAATTCAGACTAATTCTTTAACAATATTTAACGTGAAGAATTGGAGACAACGATAAATAGTCAGGTAAGTAATTAAGTACCTATAGATATGTATGCATATACGTAGATAAAACAGCATTGTTTCTCATTATTATTTTATTACTAGCTATTATTATGATCTACCAATAATGAAAGGCTATACACAAAGTACAACCAGCATGGTTATGTTTAAAATAAACAATTTCCTATTTATTTCCAAAGATACAAAAGAATCAATATCTCCTTGAAAAAAGATATTTTCTAAATGTAGGATTCTTTATAGAAGAAATTGAAAGATTGAAACAGTCCTTAGATTGATAATAAGAGGCAACTTTTCAAAGGTTTACTATCAAGTGGCCTGTATACACGATTCTTCGGCTAAAGATTTAAAAAAAAAACACCGTAAACTAAAACAAATGGTTTCGTATCTCTCATTTAGGGTACGCATAGTCGTAATAAGGTAGGTATATGCCGCGAGATCACCGCGAGGTCGCGGATCTATGTATGTACGAGTAGGTGTCGTGCAAACGTTCAGACGCGCATATCGCTCGTTGTCTAAATAATGACTCCATTCTCACGTTCTTCACTGATTTACAACCCCACACAAAACTGCTATAAGACTCCGTAATCACACCTACCGCAGCCACTTTATTTTTGGACCTTATACATTTTTTTTTCACACGCACCGATTTAGAATTTTTATCACGTAAATTTTTCTGCTCGAAAGGGAAACCCCTATTGTCATTCGGCGCGGATAGCTCGTTTCCTCACAAACACGTGTTCGGAGGTGTATATATATATATATGTATAGTTATATGTAAGTATATAGGCGGTAGTTATTTCAGTCACGCAATTTCGGTTCGTTGAGTTCTGAATTTTCTTCGTGGCCCGTTTCGGCAGCGACGCGTTTTGGAGTCGACTGTGTCTCAATTACGAAGAATTTATTGACAAAAGACATGAAACGCTAGAGTTATATTAAAAGAAAAACTTTAATATGAATACAAACTATCGTTTAACTGGAAAGTTACAATGATAAAAAAGATATTAGAATTGTTTATCGCTTTCAAAGCGCCATGAAAAAGCATCGTAATTGAACGTTTTATTTCATACCTATATATATATATATATATATATTTAAGAAGCTTCGTAATTATTTAATTGTTTTACCGCGTACGTTGCTACTTTGTAGTAAAGCTGTAATGGATATAATTTTAATACAATCTTAGAAGATTCTTCTGACGTCATTTTTAATATATATATATATATATATATATATATATTATATTAAAAATAATATATATATATATATACGTACGTAGCTTTGCTTAATCTTTATTTACAAAAATCATCGTTGATGTTAACTGCTTCTGCTAATACCTACCATTAAATCTATTGAATTGTACCGCGCATCATCCAAATTCGCAAATCGATTTCGATATTATTCCACATCAGAGCAATGTGCAATTTCGAATTGTCTACATCGCGATAAAACAATATATGTAAATGTTACGCAACGGTTCAAGGATTAAAAATAAACGCGTTACATCACACTTTATTATTACCACGCACACAGATAACATCGTAACTCTTAAGTAGTTCAACGAATCGTATTCGTTATCCGTTTAGTAGTTGAACTACGTGGTCACGACTGCGAACACACTTCTAAGTACTTTTCTTATAATTTCCAAAATCTTGTCCAATATCTTCAATAATATAATAGGTACACGTAATCATATCCATACTTATATACTCGTGTATAAGTCATTTTATATATCTACGCTTAAGTTTCCAATTTTCATAAACGCTCTATTTCAGGTAATAAAATGAGCATTTTTTTTGTAACTAAAATTTGTACCTCCATCCCGTACTAGAGCAGCATGGCGGACTATGTTCCGACCGATAACCAGCAAAGGGATTTAATAATATTTGTAGGCAACTACAAACAGGTATGTAAATAAATCAAAATTAGTGCCATCAAAAATGTACAAATCAAATTTCAGTTTACGAAACATAATAGGTAGGTACATTCGTAGGTAGGTACTTGGTGGCAGATAAGTATATCTAGTAATACTATTTAAAATGATGCAACGTTAAATGACACCTTAGTTAAAACATATCGTAATCATACTTAAATTAAATCGATAAAATTTTACGGCGATATTTGTTTTACAGCTAATATCCTATGTATTTGTTGCATGCTAATTGAAAACGCCTTGTTTGTTATTTGTGTGCTCGTAAAAGCATTGTATCGTGTGACAGATATTATGAATACAGACTTAATTAAATAACACTGATTACATTTCCAAACGTGTTATTAAAATAGTATAATAATAAAATTAAATAGCCTTGAAGTAACGGTGACTGCCAATGAGCTTTTAGAAATGGTACCTACGTATAAAATACAATATTGCAAACACCAGGCTAATGAATTTAAAAGTACCATTTATGCCTGTAAAATTTTAAATTAGGTAGTACATTGTAACTTTATTGACATTAGTTAGTTTAGAACGTGCAAAGTCTACAAAGGCTAATGTTTATTTATTTTTGACTGAGGTATAGTATAGGTATGTTAATGCGTTAGAAATCAGTGTGCCTGCTAGGTACTCACACGATATATTGTACTTACTGTGTATTTATCTTAAATTTAAAATGCTAAGGTTTCAGTTATGTCAAGGTCTGAGTATAAAAGGGAAGGAGGCCTTCGATGCCGGAAATAAAATAATTGAAAATAATGTGGGCGACTGCGTAAGTTGTGCAGAGCAATAAGTGGTCAAGATGGCGACATTGCAATAAATTAATAAAGAAGGATGTAGGTACCGACGAGCCATATGATATTCTTCAATTTACGCTAACAATCGGTTCAAGATCATTCAGTGTTGCGTTACAGGTTACTCGATTGCATGGTCAAGACGTCCTTTTAAACTTTACCAAACAATAGTGACATAAATTTTATTAATTGTATTTTCTATTCGTACAAATTATCCAGAAGAATAAAAACAACTTACACATACAGTAGAGAATTATTTCTGTTATCAAATCGATCCTTGTACTCATTCAGTTGTAGTGGTAGTTCAGTTGTGTTGCAAAACTTCTATGATTTAATTTTCGCGACAAATAAGAATTCATAAAACACTAACAAACGAGGCAGAAAAAGACCACATCGTACCCTCAAATAAAGTGTTAATCTATAATGAAATATGGTTTACTATATTTTCTGCATTGAATATAAATAAATAGTTATACAAAGACTTGAGCATTAAAATAAAATCAGAGTGTAGTAAATTTAGGCAAATACAGCTTATTCTTATGTACTCGATAAGTACTATTATACCTACTTTGATCTTAATATGTTTGAATTTCTATTTCGAGTGCCTTTAAAAGCCGCGTGCTCATTTATTCTTATATTTAAGAACTTAAGGCTGATAAGCGGTTGTATCTTCTCCATTTAAATGTAATTTGAATATACATAATACTCGAATATAGTGGCGATGAAACTTTTCTATATCAGAGAGGCACCTGTGCAAGTGACGGCTAGTACATAAACGTTGCAGTTTACAAGGACTTCAAGAGACGCTTAAATATAAAGCCAATTCTAGCATGGCATGTTAAGGCTAAGAGATTAGATGCCAGATACTGTTAATACTATTATCGTAAAGTTTTAAAGGAATATATGGTGTGAAGTTAGCTATTAATTTAATAGGAAACTAGGTAGGTACTTATTCATTAACAGTGTTTTTCATGATAACGATCATTGATCACATCAATGATATGGGAGCTATGGGAGTAGTATATTACCTACTTATATTTATATTCCGCCGTTTGGGAAACTCCAGTGCCGCAGCGTGGCCGCTGACGTTCTGCTCTGCTCTAGTTAAGGCTCTGACTGCTCTAGTTAAGGCTCTGACTGCTCTAGTTAAGGCAAGCGACCTAGCGGGGCTTAATCTGAGGTGACATTACGCTATTATGAATATTGTAAACATGATTGCTTACATTATTTTTGTAAAAAAAAATTACAACCATTTGTTACAAATACCGAAAGTTCTAGATAACTACTTTTAAAGGCTACCTACCTACATTTAAGATGTTTTAGAAAAAAAAGAAAACACCAAACTGTGCAATTGAATTATTTCAATATCGTGAAAACGGAACAGACTTCAAGAAGCTCGTTTCCTCAAGTGACGACCTAAGCGAATATATTTGACATTAAAGTAAAATATTGTGATTCCATTCCCTTCATTTCGGGCGTCTCATATCCTTAGCTTTGTAAGTACATAAAAAAAAATTATGCCTTTGTGTTCATACTTTTATATATGTACCTATAAGATACAATTATTGTAATAAAGCCATATCTCTTACATATTTTTTGTATGTATGCTACTAAATATTATTGAACGTGTGAAAAAGGGAAACAGTGTGGTATCTACATACCACTAGAATTTCTTAACGACTCACAATTTATTTTGTAGGTAAGTTTATTTTGTAAAAAAAAAATATTTTGCAAAAAAAAAAATTTGTAGGTGTCAAGATTTTGATTAAAACATTTTATAAGTCGGACACAACATTTTTCTTTCTAAGTGATTCATGCAAATTGTAATACGAAGCAAGTTAATACATAATTACTAATTGTATTTGCATTGAACAAGATTTAGAATCTAAATACAAGTTACTTTTAATATTTAATTTGAAACAATATTTGCATAGTATTTAAAAAAAACTAGGAAGGAAATTAGGAAAGAAAAAACATATCTTTTGATTAAAGTCGGTGTATCTGTATAATCTTTGTAACCAACCACAACTATTTATACATAGGTAATAGGTAAATATTTTGTTTTTTTCAATACATCACTATTACGAGTGATCAAACATCCAAAAATATAAAAAAGAATTCATGCCGTAAGGTTAAAACTTGCCTGAACTCCGCTTGCCCTTGGCATGTTTTCGCAGAAACCTTTTAAGGTTAAATAGCTATATTAGGTTTTTATAAAAAGTTATGCAGCTTCGCTTTGCGCTGCAGTTAGTGTGAATGTAGCCTTAACGATATTTTAGTAATTGTGCGCCCCCATTTAATCTGCATTGCCTGCAAGACACAAACGATTTAGGGTGGCTAACAGTTTGTTTCAACTCTCCTTATATAGGTAGGTATATGAAAATATCGTGATTTCGGTTTCATACATATTGAATAAAAGATTCCTACCTACTTATATTTTTATTGTTATAAAATTTCTCTACTCATTAATCATCACAATTCATCAATAGAACATAAGTGTTTTACATTTTCTTTATTAATGGGTACATTTAAAGCTGCTTCATAACTGGTTACTTTCATCATTTATTACGTCAGTCAATATACACTACCGTGATTCGCAATTAAGGTGAAAAAATCGTAATGTTTTATTCTTAGGTAATCAAAATACCTAGTTGCTGAGATGAATAACTTCAATTTAATGAAATTATATGTCTAACACCACTCTAGCTTCACGTAGTATGAGATATCGCGAACACGTGCAGTGTAAAAGTACCTTTATACAGGTCATGTAGAATTTCGCACCCCTATTGCACCCTGCAGACCGGGAAGATAAGGGCGGCGCACTCATTAATACGAACCACCCTTCATAGATGGGGCTACTGTTTATACGTAAATAAATGCTGGTTTCTATTTTGCTGGATAGATGCCGCTGTGGTAAAGTCAAAAAGATTATTTATTTCGAATAATAATTTTAAAAAAAGTTTATAAAAATCCCATATTAATTCTAGGTATGACAATCAAGCTTTGTCTAAAACTAATAATGTCTATCTATTTTGGTTTCCATTTAAATTTAGTTTTAATTTTATTGCCCATTTCAAATCGCATTAGAAACTTAAAAAAAAAACATTCAGGTACATGATACTTGTTTCCCTCGCAATTAATCCCTTAACCAGTTTTGAAAACAAACCTTGCGCAACGGGAACATCTTTGTGTTTGCTTATTACCCAATTACCGGTAATAAAGAAACATTCCAAGCATTCAAAGGATTCACTGGTACCTACGTCACACAATCGTAACCCGTTAGCGCAGGTACCGTACCTGCCTCAGCATTTCCAAAATCACCGTTTTTCAAACATTGCACACCAACATGGTCTTTTGTTTTTGTTTTAAACTTGCTTAGGATGTGTCCCGACAGCAAACTACTATGCGATAATGATGAAAAATGTAAAGGATACGTTACAAATATAATCTTGGTCCTACTTCTGATAATAAAAACATCGAAAATTGTGTCTGTTATAATTATCTTAATATGCTTAACAATTTATAACACTGACAAGCGATAAAAGTTAATGTTCCTTCATATTTTGTGATAAATAGTACGAATGGGTTACATACAAGCAACTTTGTTTTTATTAAAAAACATTTTCATAAAGAATTTCGATTTTCGTTTACCACATGAAGTGTTTGTTACTGGTCACTGACGGCCAGTTATAAAAAAATATTGCGTGTCTGAGCAATGTCTAATTGTCAGTACCTGCATTGTTGATTGTTGATGTCTTAGTAATTCATTTGCTCTAGTGGTAAATACTGGTGAAAACTACTATGAGTAATATATTTTAAAAACAAGTAATATGAATTTATTTATCTACAATAACACGTATTAAACATCTTCGTTTTTATAAAACAGAGAGCGAAATCGATGACCTACTATACCTATACTATGATAAAAACTTTATGTTATAACCGTAATTAATATCATACTTAATAAGCGACTATTGGAAAAGCCTATAGCTACAAAGTAATCTGCCCTGATCCTACTACGAAATATACTCGTAATTTTAGTTGCAACACTTACCTACATATTGAGATTCCAGTAGGTAGGTAAGACGCTGAAAAAACATACGTATATAAGTGAAGATAAAGTCATATTCACAATGTTTCTGACAATAAAGTTTACTATTTGGTATCGTAAAAGCAATCTTATATATAGAGACTTAAGTGTTTCACGTATCAATACTGGTAGAAATGTATCATGTCCAACTGTATGCCCGCGCACAATACGACAAAAATTGCACAACGTAAAACCATAAAACCATTACACGATTGCCCAACCCTTTGAGGTGTAATAAATAATTCTGTCATTGTCTGTAGACTTAAAGCGGATATAATGATGTAGAATTTTCAAACGTATGTAAAGGTCAGAGAATCTAAATTTGAATGTATCTATAAACACAAAGGAAAGTGCTTAGTGCCTTTGTAAAAATATAACTGTGAAAGTAATTACGATGAAAGAAGCGTATTGAAGGCTATAATCACAGGTGTTATATGACAAAAACGCAAACTGTTCCCAGTACACATTTGGTTTCAAACCCGTGCGTTATGTTAGTTGTGTTGGTGATTTTCATTATTAATTGGTCATTCAACTTAAGTACTTATGTAATATTATATTATTGGAATATTGGGTGGCTATATAAAGTAAAAGGTTTTTGATAATCAAGGAGTACATAATAATAGCTTAGAAAAAGGAAAATGTAAGAGAGTTGCCGCAAATAAACATGAATATTATACGTATAGATATGTGTTATAAGAACTCCTACATTATATATGTAAGTATGAAGTAAATTTTTTGTAACTGTTTAATTTATTATTAACTTGATTCAAATTCAATGCATGACGTTGTACAATACTTTATAAATACTATTTACTTTTGTGCTTGTAATTATTCCAATTATGTTACCAAATTATATTTAAACATAGATAGATACATACCTATACCATATGTTTATTGTACTTAGTCGATTTCATCAAAATATAATGCCCTTGATGCTTACGCTCGTATTTAGATATAAATTATATAACATGTATATATGGTATTATGTATATTCCGATAAATTTAAATAGTCACTTGATGGTCGGTATAAAGCCTTTAAGTTGCTATTAAAGCACTTTAAACAAAACCAGAGCTCTCACCTCGGCTAACGATATCAATTTAGTATGGCGCTTAGATATCAATAAAAGCATTTCTGAGGTTGCATCGCCGTAAACTGTCCTATAAAACATTTTATGGTCCATACGTACACACATTAGGCAGATACAAACATCAATAAATCATTATTAATATACGTTATAAACAAAACACGCGGCAAGGGTTCGGCTTGGTAAATAATTTTACGACATTTACGACCTTGAAATGTCTCGCAAATTTTATTGCTGTACTAAATTAAATTTAGATCGAATTGATTTATGCTTCCCTCTTGTATCAGTACTTAACGGTTGTTCGTCGTCTTTATCAATCCGCGTTTCGGAATTTAATTAACAGCGCGAAAGTCATAAACTTGCAAAACGTGATTTTGGCACGAAAGTTTTTTAAGAATTTATAGAAAAGCTGGATACGTAAAGCGAAACAGAAATATATATATATTAATAGATACAAAATATTTCCTGTGTCTGCAATATTAGTCGAGAAGTCTAGATTGCTCTTACCACAGTCACAAAGACGCCTTTTCTGTAAGAGCAGAATTACGACGGCGAGCCTGCGGGGAAGACCAAATAATGTACAATTGCCACATTCAGTTAAGTCCCTGATTTTAAATATTATTTAATCTTTTTAATAAAACGTAGGTATTTACGAGTACCTACATAAAGTAACGTGACAGTAATACGTTGGGATGTCTACTATGTATACCTTTACTGTGTTTAGGTATACATTTGTAGGTACATACCTACTTGTATATAGAATGTCATCTAGTTTAGTAGGTAGGTAGTAAAGTATCTACGAAAAATGAAAAGTAATATTTTTTGTTTTTTTTAACTTATACGAGATATCTCGGTTATGAAATAGTCATACGTAAATGAAGTATGAGTCATTGCGACGTGAGCTATACTTATATGGTCACGTTATTGATACTTTGCAGTGTGTCGTACCTACTCGTCCGTGTTATTGTATGCACATAAGGCATTCCAAATTCCATTATATACAGTTGCATAATTAGCACATTAAGCGTTACGAAATGTACAACGCGTTTACGCTGTTGGCATTTGATAATTTTTAATATAAGTCGGTATTAAAGAGAGCAGCTTTTTAAGCATATGAAAGAAATACAATGAATACCTATAATATTTTTTGTAATATAATACACACCTTCGTTCTCGAGTTTCTGTTTGGACGATTCGAGCTTCCACGTAAACCGCCCATAACCCCGGAAGCTTCCTTTTGGTCGTCTCTTACGACAGTAGATAGGAAGCATAACTGTATTCTGGTCAGGCGCTCCAATGATAGAACATAATGTAGCTACCTAATGTAAACTATGGATATTTTGTGAACCAAAACAGAGGACTTACTGGTAAGATTATTTCGTCCTCTACGATTGGATGGACCTTACGCATCTTTTACGGTTTCTACGATTAACATCATTAACAATGTAGACCTATCTTTGATTATATAAATATCCGTTTATTTTAGACGTCAACAAAGAGTTTTTATAATGCTATACTTACATAATGCATTTAATATACAAGACTAGTCTGCTAGACATATTTTAATAATCTTTAGAAATTATAATATTAACTCAGATTTTGTTTCATTACCTTGGAAATAACCTGGCCATTAAACATTACGAAGTGACGTTTATAATTATTAAATAAAATGTTTACCTGTGTATATAAGTTCTTGTTACAAAGTAATCTAACCAACAAAGTGCCATTTTAAAGTACTCATAGGTGTTCTATTCTCAATGCTGGTGTGTTTTGAGCAATAAATTCCGTTTTACTACCAACGGTGGGCGTAATCGATAATGTCGGAGTCGCATCTTAATTGTCGGGGAACGGCCACTATGACTAGGTATATGGCCCATTAATTATGATGTTACCTTGCAATATAAACTAAGAGATATTAGTAGTACCTACGAAAGAAAAATAATATTAGTTACATAAAATAAAAATATGACAACTTTTCTTAAAAAATCAATATTTCTTCAGATAGGTTCAGAACATCAACCTTGTCACTGTAAATTCTAAGAACTATTTCTATTCCCTGTTAATACGAAAGCCATTCGATAGGTCAAGCCAGACAGCGAACTTTATATTTCTGAAGTAATTTCTTATACGTTTTAAAACAAAACGTAATCTGTGTGCCTATTCCGAGTTTTTCATACCTGCTCGATCGCGTTAGCGTAATCTACAATTTTTATGGAATTGACAACAGCGCCAACTGGTGCCAGTAATGGGAAGCAAATTTTTGCGAGTGCTAGTTTTTTAAGAGCTCAATGGCGAATGTGAACTGGTACCCACTTGTCAGTGAGGACATTGTCGCATGTGATTGGTTGTTTCAAGAGCGTTACTTTACAAAATTTGACATTCGATACGCCAATGAGATAGCAACTTACACTTGCTTCTCGACGCGTCTGGCGTTTGGAATATTGAAAACTCGGAATCAGCACACTGACGTCATCAGAAAAACGCAATTGTCACTTGTGACTATTGCTTGCTCTCAGCATATTTTTTTGGTTACGAATGAAGTGTAAGACTACAGGTATCCATTGGGAAATCAACGGCCATATACTTTTTTTACATTTAAATAAACGAATACGAAATAGAAAATGCTCAAGTGAAGGAGCGAAAGCTGGCTATTGAATATTTCACTTGAAATCGATACCACGCGAGAGAGCAAAGTATCATTATCAACTCCCGATCTGCTTCGTTTTTGGAACGAACTTCATAGTTACGTACTCTTATAGTATCATCTTCATCATCATCACCGTCTTTTAATAAAATAAAAAATGTGAATAGTTACCTGTTATGTAAATAATTATTATTAGAATACGCTCCAATTCGAAATAGTCGTACTTTTTATATGTCGTCCATTCTATAAAACGTCGAAGTAGCTACACAGTCTGTGTTTCTTTGCTACCGCATAGTAGATGTATCTACGTAGGTATGTTTGTATACGCGTCCCGAACAACGACAGATGAAAAGAATACTTGTCCGACAACTTGTTATATACCTACCAACGACATAAAAGGTTCACAGATATCCGGGCCCCAAAACAGTTATTAACCAGATGGCTAGTGGCTCCGAACTTCACGTACTAGTTTCCCCATTATCCTAACCAAATGGCGAAGACGGTGGAAACCAATTTAAAGTTGGCGACCGACTGGTTAAAAAGCAAAAGTATTTTCAACTTTACCCGTCTTGCTGGGAGCCTTTTATTTTTACTTACTTTACAGCCGGCCCTTTATGAGGTCCGGCCATGATGCGAACCTTCTCACACTACTTATTAGGATTGCTATATTGTATTTTCTTTTAACTTAGAACACGCAGACTCAAGTTGAAGACCTATCTTTTAAAATAACCTGCAATCTTTTGTCTTTCAGTTGCAGAATATACGTACGCAAAAGTAATAGCTTTTTATGAGTAGGGCCGTATATACTTTACTGCGGCTATTTCTTCTATATTCTTTTATGAAACAAGTGCTACACGGGTTAAATATAGGGGTTAACTTACCTATGCAGGTATGAAAAATAAGTACCTACCTATTATGTATGAAGAGGTTTCATTTATAAGGCTCTGAAATAACTAAATTCATTATCGATTCCATTTTAAATAAGTAACTTTTAAGTACCGAGCTGGTACTGTTGAATAACTTGCTAAACTTCGTCAGTTACTTTCCTAGAGTAAACGGAGTTAAATATTCAGAGCGCGAAACAATTTAAGCCGAGCGATTGTAGAAAATTGGAAAACTTCTAAGACAGATAACGGTGCACGTGCCGGTCGGCAAAGGCCTTAATTAGAATCCCCTCATTATCTTGGCAGTTAACAAACATTCGCCAGTTTACAAACACTGTTTTTATATACGATTTATAAAATCCTAGACGTGACCTTTCTTTGAATTTTCCTGTAACTTTTTAAATGTACCTACTCGTAATGCACAAAGCCTTAAGGGATGAATGGGGAATAATATTTAAAATCATTTTTTAAATTAAAAATGATTGAATAATACCTATAATCACATACATATATATATACCGTCACGCCAGGTCCCTAATGGGATAGGCAGAAAGCAGCGAGTGCCAAATATCTCTGTCCTTACAAACCTGCCGTGCTTCATCTACATTCATCATTCCTATATATCACACTTGATATTATAATACTTTATTACCATTGTATACTAAACAGCGCTCTCAATTTATTATATGTAGTTATCTACATACATATATCAACTCTTATTCATATTTGGTCTATGGAAATTCTGTACCAATACATTTCCTAGCTAAGTTTTCTCCTCACGACATGCAGACGCGATAAGCTGAATACAAAGTTTCAATTACGCCAACAGTAATTAAGTGTCGGCACTGTAGGCGGCAAAGTTCTGTGCTAGTAAATAACTTTTTCGTACCTAAAACCTCAATAAATAAAACATCAGGATAAAGATGACTTTCTAGTAAATGTACGAGCGAATTCGTGATTTATAAACATTTTATAAGTCGTGTAAACTAGGTAAGTTACGCGTACCTTTTTCAAGACTCCTGGTTGTATACAACAACTAAGTGTTCATTCCACTTGCATAAAATACGATTTTTTCTAGTGCAATGGTTTTCTAGTGTAGTGTAGTGTAATTAAGGAACCAATAATTCCTACAACAACGGTGATGATTATATTAGTTTTGACAAAATTAGGATCAGTAAAAGTATATACAAAAGCATTATTATAAGTACGAGTAGGTATAGCTATATCGAAGTGATACGTAATATGAATTATTTATGAGAGCCAATACAACAAGTATGTAGACTAGACTGGAGCTGCCTCCACGAGAGCGAAGACACTTGAAATTTCCATTATACGAACTGTAATTAAGTGTCAGCATCGACGTAGACGAAGATTCTTCTAATTGAATCGTTGCAATTATATCTTTTATAGAATCTACTTTATTTTTGTACACCCTCTTACAACGCTCTTGGATAAACTTAACCCATTTTCGGGAATTTCGAATTCAATTAGCATAGGAATTTAAATAGCGAAGAAAAGAGGAGTATCAAATGAGTGTTTTTCCGCTAGCCGGTAATGGCACGACCATGGCAGGCTCGCTAGGGAAGGCGCGCCGCAGGCTTCTGGTACATACATACATGAACGCTTATTCGTTTTTATACATTAATGGAACAACACTTACCGTAGAATTTGGGTGTTGTACTGGGAAAAAAGATCAAACAATGTCGGTACCTACTGATTACACGTATCTTGTAACTAAGGCTGGTAATTAGTAAATAAGTCAATTGTAGCAATCTTTATAAACATATGTCACACAATACATACATATATCACCAGATAAGGACGCCGAATAAGGAAGCCACAATAAAACCTTATACCTATTGAAATGTAGAAAAAATCAGAAGCCAACAACTGTGTGATTGGGTCATATTTTCTCTTCAATTTATTACTTAATTACGTGTGTAAACTACATAAAATACGAAATGTATTCCGTACCTGTAATTCCGAATACGCGTACATACTACAGCTACAAAATAGTTATTATTAATTAAAAACGCCATGCTTATTGCGGTAGGTACTCGTTATGTGTAATAGCAATGACGTATATTGAAGCCACGGCCTTGTGTCGCGTCGCACTCTTAATGGCAATTAATAGCTTTTGTAATTTGTTAATGACATGCGTGTAGGAAGTTCATTTTGTTTCGAGTTCATTTGTAAAAATTAATTTTAGTACAATAATAGCATTCCCGACATACGATTCACAATATTATACAAGAGTAATGATCGTTGTTGCCGGATTAAGAAATTATAATTTTTATATTATTATTTTAGGAACTTATAACACTTCATAAAAATTAAAATCGATTGCCGGAATTGATATTTAAGCGTACGTTGCTGCTTGACCATATCGAATCATTTTATGTTATAGTCAAGTTTGTAAGAATACCTCTGGTAAGGGCCAGAAACATCACGTTTTTCTTTATCGTGTTGGACCTACATGCCTTTTCGAATATTACGACGTAATCATTAGAAAGGTACGTATACTCTCATGTGTTATTGTTTCACACGTAAAAGATTAAGATATTAAAATTGATATCCATTAAAAGCAATTGTAGATTAGTTAGGCTGGGCTGCGATGGGCGATAAATTCGTTTTTAATCATAGACTGTAGGTACATATGTAATAGTATAAAATAATTCGAGTCGGTGACGGCTACGTAGGGCAAGTTTCCCCTCATTTAGACTTGCGCTTAAGTTCAGAATTGTAAATCGGGTAGATTGTGCCGGGCGTCATATTGTCCTGACAGCTTTTAAAATATGCTGACAATACGCTCCCGCGCCTTTATTGCTTAGGTAAGTTACTACACGTTCCCTTTAAATATACTTTCGGAAGCGTAATAACCTCATCTTTCAGTGTAACTTTCAAACCCTGTTTATCGTCTAATAAGAAGTTCGTTAAGTGATAAGTGAAATATGGGAAATTGATAGTTTGTTATTAATATGAGTAATTTCAGAACACTTACCTTAAGGATTCGTCGTTATGTTCCTTGTACAATTTACGACTAATTAAAAATCGTTGAATCGGGCCAACTCGTGTGCTTTACGTGACTCTTTAACTAAATTTAACAACTTCAGTGTAGCTTTGACATTTTTGTCTTGTGGCGATGATTCCCATAAAAATGTTATTGTGTTCAAAGATTTGTATGGCGCTTGTTAAATTTACGGCGCAATAAGGAAGTGTCAATTCAAGGCATATTTTGACGAAAGGATTGAATGGTTCATTGTACTATGTTTTTTGTTGCTTTTTTAGGGTTTTTGTGACGTTGAAATGAATGTACATCCACTATTGTTGTTCCCGTCTATTGTTTCTCTTTGATACTTTATTACATGTTTCCATAATTTTTTGAAGTACTTTTTGTTTTCTTACATAACAATTAGAAACGTTTACATTAGAATTTTGACATTAGATAAATACCCGTAATATTAATTTGCAACATTTTTGTCTATCAGACTGCTAGTAGAATAAGTTTTTGATCTATGTACCTACCATCATAAGTATTCAAAAACGTTAAACAGGTGTGTCAGTCGACAGAAGGAAAGGAATATTCTTAACCTATCAGATTTGTGGAGAAACAATTTCAAAAGATTCGAAGCTAGCATTATAAGGTCGCCATTCATTTAGGTTTATCGCATAAGAAGTCGACGGAATGGGCCGTACGACAATAGCAGGCCCCTCCTTTATCAGGTAGAAATGGTGGTAGATTGTACTTAATAAAAATAATAATAAATCTTCGGGATGCATTTTTAATAATAAACTCATCCGACGCGTACGTGATATGAAAATTGCTCGTCACCACGTCGGGCCCACGTCCATTTGCGAGCGGCATGGCAATTGCATCCGCATCGCATGCATTGTCTGCATTAAAATTCTACGTATATACAAATGACAGCATTCGTCGGCCTGTTTGCTTGCACAATGTTTCTCATTTCTTCTTTTCTGACCTTTGAAAATGTAATTTGATCTACCTTTCACATTCCAAGCCGTTATTGTAATAAACTCTTTTATTTTTCGTTACAGTTTAAGTGTGCGTTAGTGTTTGTATGTAATACATCGGGACTGTCGTAATCACGTGAGCGTATCCACCGGAAAATCGACTCAAGTCGTACATCAGTCCATTACGTCTGATTGTGGACGCTGGCTGCATTGAATAAGGAAGGTCGACTCGAGTACATGCACGCTTCCACTTGTTATGTTTTAACCATCGATCCGATTCTTGGTTCTCATGAAATTATAATTTTTAATCGGCTACAATGAACGCTATATTAACAGAGGACGTGAGGACAAAACGGTGACTTTCAGATCGGCTATAATTAGTCTTGTTGACTTTCGGATTCACTATTCTGTACCTACGTTGTAATTACTTAATTATCTTTTTACTCCAGGTAATTTTAATTTAAATTAGAATAACTACATATAAACGTATTAAAGTATAAATAACGATTAAAGCAACGACGAAGATTTAATTTCATTCATTGCATGCCCTACAATGACATTACTGTATTTATGTGTGAACGCTCTTCATACGATCTTTATAGTTAACAAATCAGATAGAATATTGTACGGTCTATCTGAGTCTGATAAATTATGTTGTACATATATCCGCCCCGGCAATGTTTTAACGCGTCACACGTCCGATAGCGTGTATTATTTACAACAATAATTGACATTTCTCGCATATTCCGATATATTGGCGCCGTTCGGAACAGAGTATAGTGATCGTTCTGTTTCTACGTGACATATTTTATGTATATTCTACGGAATGGATTCTCACAGTTAGCACACGTAGAGAACAACAGACTGTCTAGAATATCATATTCTTGTCATTTTCTGCCTGTTCAGGGGAATGTAAAATTTACGTTTTTATATGAAAATACATATATTAAATAACAGTCATTCGTACGTCTATATTAATGTCGCTTAAATATAGATTTTTCCGTAGAGCTTTTTAAAAGTTTCACGGAATTCATACACAGGAGCAGCAATATTCAATTTGCTCCGCTTCCGTAACTCCAGATGCTACCTAACTAAATCTAAGTGAAACTAAATTGAAAATTTTATAAGACGTCGAAGCTTCTTGCGTCCTTGCACCTACCGTCTGCTGGATTCAGAAATGGAGAGTGCAGACGTAGAAATAGATATTACATACATATGACGGGTATTTTTTTTAGTAATTTTAATACATTCAAGTACTTACACAGCATTTCCGCTGTTGTTGGATAAATGAGATTACGTGGTAATGACTGTCGACCAGAGGGATAGTTTACCTGTTAGTAGGTATTTACTATATTAAACCCATTTGGGAATTAAAACCAATTCTTACTAAAGATATTGTTAAAGATAACTTAACCAAATTATTATTAAAGATAACTTAAAACCGAGGCTTACCTTCGTAGTTCTTGATTTTAAAATGTAGAAATCTGTTTCGTTTAGGTATGGAGTTTTCAGTGGCGGTGCGAAGCGACGAATTAGGTTTAAGCCCGCAGTCAGTGCTTATGATTTCTAAGAACAAAGAAGCTACACGCACAGACACGAAACTTAATCGCGTAGTCCTTAAAAAAAAATCTCGTTTTTTGGTCCCATATTTTTACTACAACATTTCCTTTACGACCAAACACGCATTAATATTAACACGCTTAAGGAGATGAATATTCATTTGTGTAAAATATCCAGACGGTCAGCCATCATAGTCAATGTAAAAAGTAGGTAGGTGCATGCAGCTTATCCATCGACGGAAGCCCTGGCCCGCTCTACGGGATCCGACTGTCATTGTGATGCAAATGTGTCCGTTGTCTGCCTCCAAATTACCCCTTCGGTCAAACGGGAGCGACCGATGACCAAACATTAGAACCCTCCCTTTTAAAACCGTATCGACCGTACTAGCGAACTCAACACAATTTACACCTTTACGATTAAACATTAATGATCACTGTCCCTTGCAGACACGTGACTCGGACATTTACTGGCATATTTCATACAGATATAGTGTTATGGGAGCTGGTAATGTGGTACAGTGGAGTGTAAGAATGACGCAGCAATTGTGCGGACAATAATTATGGGGTAGGTACTATGGCGGACAATAACCGGGCACGGATAATATCTTGCGATTCTGTAAATTGTTGTTGGTATCTTGAATGGGACAAACATTATGGTGTTGACTTTTGAAACGTGTCCTAAAATCGCTTGACTGGTCCATATAATGGGTAAATACAGGTGTGTATTTATCTCATTTCAAAAATTATGTCAATATTAGTCTAAAATAATTTTAGTCTAAAATTACAATTCATATGACTATGATTCAATAATGAATATTTTGTTACTTTAATCCTACTAATATTATAAATGCGAAAGTTTGTGTGTATGTATGGATGTTTGTTACTCTTTCACGCAAATACTACTGAACCGAT
>DWGJ01001229.1:0-21371 GCA_018246895.1 Aspitha aspitha aspitha
TCAGGAGTATGAAAAATAATTGTACCAAGTTTCATTAAAATCCGTCGAGTAGTTTTTGTTTCTATAACGGTTATACATACAGACAAGATTGACCTCTCTACAGATTTATTATAAGTATAGATTTGACTATGAATTTCTTTGGTATTTAATATGTATGTTGATTTTAATATTCTTCATTATGAGAACGTTAGCTTTTTTAGCTAAAATCAAAGGTAGGGAGAAATTATTTAAGGGACCTGAAAATAACACTCGAGAAATAAAGTGATCTTAATAGAAAACTTTAAAATGCAAAAGCTTAGAGTTTAAGAATTTAAAGGAAAAATAGCCGGAATATTTCTGTACTAAAATAAAACGGGGTTCAAAATGTTACTTGACTATAGCTATTAGAGATTCTAAAGACATCCTAAATAAATGGAAACAAATTACTCTTAAAGGGTCAAGATGAAAATTAAAACTCGAAAGAACAAGTGCTTTGTAACAATTAAGGAAAAAATCTGATTTTTTTCTTAATTTGTTCCTTAAAACATTGTTCCGATTCTACTCAAAAGACTGTGCTGGCTGACTGAAAGTTCTTAAAAGGTGTTGAAACAATGAAAGGGGGCGAATAAAAAATGAGAGGCTCTTTATATTTATTAACGTCGGATCGGCTTATGCAGATAAAGTACTTCTTCAAAGTTGATACTTGAAAGAAAAAAATTAAATGTAAAATATAACCGATTCGATTCGAATAGTTCAAACATCAATAATTGTTCAAAACAATCGCTTGTTTGCTAGAATTTTAGTATTAAAATAAATATAAGCAAATAAATATAAGCGATCATGCAGTTATAGTTTAAGGCAAACTAATTTTCAATGATTGTTGCGACAGAATCTTTGTGGCCAACCGCTATTCTGTATTATTAAAATGTAAAATAGATAAAATACTCTTTATGTAACTGCATTTGCTACATAATTAATTAATTATCACTCAAACTGAAGTCGAGGATTGAAATAATTGTCCGCTTGGCTAACGCTTTAGGGAATGAATAGTTAAGTGTAAATGTCATGTAAATTTTTTGATATACACAAACCTTTTCAATCATGTCAGTCCGTACCGCTTCGACAAATAAGGAGATTCCCTAAATCCGTTAAAACATTAAAATATGTTACAGTAATTTGTTTTTTATGTCCAGTCGTTAACATTCATTTTCGATCCACAGATGAGTTTAGAAGTAAAGTGGGCTGTGAGAACGATGTCCTTCATTTGAGTTGTAATCCCCACTCGAGAGTTGCTATATACTCAGCTCAATATGGTCGGACCGAATATGACTCCATACAATGCCCGCAGCCAAGAGGAATGAAGGAGGAAAGTATGTATTAACGTCTTTTATAAAGTTTTTGTTAACTTAACAATAATATTTTTTTGGAATATTGTTGTTGTTCTGTTTTCATTTTATCTTCGTCTATTTGGATAGGATGTAAACACAAAAATCAAATTGTCTTTTTAAGTTATCTGTTCTACTATTTTTTTTTACAAACACAATGGATATTTCGTTATACTTAGTAATAATTACAGTAGAAGATTTTCACTTTGTAAATAAGTATAACAATCTTAGATATAACGCGCATCTATAAGCTAAAACTGGATGTGACTTTATCAATATTTACATTGAAGGAAGAATATAATATTATTATTTTTATATATGTACATAAGTATGACAAACGTAAAACGGTCCACGCGATGAAGGGAACAGAAATAAAACAGTATAAACATTACAGGCTGTTATTCATTCGAAATAAATGTCGCAAAAAGTTTTACCGAGAATAATATACCACTGTACTTTGATCTCCCAAAGGGAGAGAAAACCGGATCTTTGACATATTAAGGAGATAGCAACCTACCAAATTTTTCCCTTTGTAAATCAATTGGACGTTCTTGGCATTCCTTTCTTGTATTCTCCTTATATCCGGTGCTCTTTGTTTTCTTGAATGAATACGCGTATAATTGCGATAGAAGTATTTTGTCGAAAATAAAAAAAATATTTCCGAGTAGCAAAGAAGCCATAGTTAACAATTTTTCATAGCAACGACTACAGCTGGTAAAAGACTTTACCAAAATGTCAATTTTTGACATATTCTCTTCTCAAAATATCAAACAATATAGGTATAATAATTTACGAAAATTTTAAGTTTGGAAATAGTCTAATTGAAAAATGTAAGTTATAAAAATTTGCATTTCATCCCTTTTTCCGCCACTCTCCAATAATTAGGAACTTTCTCTTTCAGTTTATTAACTTCCCTTCTTTGCCGGGTTCAATTATTTTCACCGGTTTCTCGGGCTCATCAATCATTACTTTTTAAATGACAGCTTGCTTGGAGCCGTACGCGACGGAAACAGCCATGAGGGAGTGTCACGGGAAGCGGCGATGTGTGCTGTCGGCAGATAGCAAAATGTTCGGAAAGCCTTGCCGTACTGGCAGCCGGACGTACCTGAAGGTCGTTTATATTTGTGGTAAGTCTCCAAACTATAAAATATATTAATGATTCATAATTCGCATTTGCATTTCCAACAAACATGCTTAGGCAAAAAAATTTTAAAGCAGGACTTGTAATCATCATTTGAATCCCACGTAGCCTTGTACCTTTGCAGCGATTTTTAGCTTAAGTAACACCGGAAAAGGTCAACTCTTGGAAGGATTATCGCTTTTGACAATATGTTCTTGTGCGTTTCCTTGCTTAGCAAGGAACGTTAAACAGTTGATCCCAGATGTTACACTTGTAATAGTCGTTAAATTTCGGCGGATGCTTTTGTAAGCGATGATTGAAATACGTAGAGGCATAACGTAACGTTCATGAAACTAAAAAAAACTAATAGGAAGGAAGTACCCGAGTGAAGAGGAAGTCATAAATACCGCAGTAGACTAACCTCTTGAAAGAATGGGCTCTTGTAGGCTTACTCTTGACTGGGCTTACAATAAGAACGGATCGTGCCTTAAGTGGTCTATTGGTAGAGAAAACTACGCCTCTTGATGGCAAAAATATAGTCTATGTGCTACATAATCTTGTAAATTAAATTCTTTCTCTTGTAAATTTCTTGTAAATTAAATTATTTTTTTCTTCCTTTATTTTCTTGTATGTTTCTGTGGTCGGCTGAATAAAGTGTTCTTATTCTTATACTTAAATTACCATCCAAACTGTTATTATACGAACTTATGTGTAGATTATTATTGATGATAAGTACCTATACATTGATACATTCGTATCGTATTGGGTTGATTAGGGTTCTAAAAATTATGTTACAAGTATCCATTACAATGAAGATGCCCACAATGATCGTTTGTAAACCGGCGAGTCTACCAAATACGAGCCAGCAGTAGATTTTACTATTAACACAAGGGCTTGTCCCCGTCATATTCTGAAGGGCTTTGCATAACAATTACCCAACCGTCGATCACTGTTTCCTCTTCAAGAGCCCTTTTCATGGCAAACCTTAACCTAAGAGTTATGTTAAGAGTAAGTAACTAAGTTAAGAGTATTAGATTTTAATATACATATTTTTGAATATTTGTAATTTTACTCTCAAAACATATTCGTACGTTTGAAAATTTGTTTCTGGCCCGTATTAATATAGAATATGGAAAATTATCCTTACATATGAATGCTACTCCAGAAATGCGCTCGATTTCAACGAGATTTCGACAGCAGCTAAATAGAAAATAGGTCGTGATAATGGTCGTATTTCGTACAGAATGGAATGAATGAAGTTTGTAAGTGCTGCAGGTATATGGGGCATTTTGTTCTTTCTATGTAGTGAATTGTTTCTCTTGAAGATATATTTTTGCCGTGTGCGGAATTTTCGTTATATGGTGCATTATATTTAGGAAAATATTCACAAGTAAGGTATTTGTTTTTAAACGTCACCACGAGCCAGGCTTAAGAACTAGGAGTGACCGTAAACCCATGTTTACCGATTTTAATTTTCGAGTTCAATTTTGCGTACTTCATATAAAATTTTTGTTACGAAATAGCCGGTCTATCTACTAGGCATTATTATTATTATTATTATTATAACTTTTTATTGCACCAAGGAAAAAATCAAAACAATAAAAACACAAACAAATCACAAGAACAGTACAATAAGACGGTGTTATCGCTATTAAGCGATCTCTTCCAGACAACCTTTGGGAGGAGCACATAATAGAATAATGAGTGAGGTAGGGTGCAAAGTTCTAATATATAGTCTAATAGATAAAATACCTAATAATACCAATAATTGGGTAATTTTAGCTATCTATTGGGTAAAAATGACACATAACCCAGAGTCTCTCCCGTAGCACCACAGTACTATTTGAAGGTCCCCTCGTCAAAAGAAACGTTCACTTGAATCACGATTGGCCTTCATACACAAATGTTTTGTGAAAATATGCTCTGATTTATTAGGCGTGATATTCGACGCATTTTATGTTTGTTTTCGTCGAAGCCTTCGGCAATCTTTAAGAGTAGGTATTTCATTCTGTTTTCTATCGAAACAATTTGCGACCGATCAGTCAAAACTAAATCACTGTTGATTCTTTGTTGTTTTTATTATTTTGTTTTGTTCGCCTCTTCGACGTTTTCCTTATAAGCTTTTGTTTGTAGGTCACGCGTAACAACAATTCCTTCAATATTATGTCGTTTTCCATTCCACTTCCTATTTACAGTGCTAATTAAATTTTTGTGTACAATTTCATTAATGTCGTTTGCACACTGTTTGTGATGTTCACTCTAAACTGTAGCTATATATTAAATTTTCAACTCTACACTTATTCACGTTTAGAAGTAGTAGCGTCTTCTCTTTCTTATATTGTATTATACTTACACAGATGAAAGATGCATAGTGTATGAAGATGAAGAGAAATCTGGATGACATAGTAAAAATAAAGTGTTATTCTATATCGACTATAACACTTTTTTGTACCATTGAAACACACGCATTCACAGCAACTTGTTTCCTAATATGGTTTGTAATTTTCTAGTCTCTTCCTTAATTCTCATATTCAGGAATCATACTTATAATACAGATATTTTTCACCCAGAAACAAAACAGATACTTAACAGACAAATATTTGTCCTGACGTCGTTAAAATACAAAAAGCTTTGACTAATTTAACCTAGTTCTCCATAACAGCGCGTCTTTTAATTAGCTAGTACTTGATATTTAGACTGCAGATGTCAATGACCTCCAGTCGAAGGTTAGTGGTCTCAGTGATTTCGCGTTTACGTTTTTCCATTTGTGGTACGGATCTCTAATATAGACCACTAGCCGAGAACGGTGAACCTGCTTCCATTTCTATTTTATTATCTTGCTCGAACGGTTTTTAGTTTCATGTCTAACAGAAAGCTGTCTGGTTGTTAGTAACTTTTCTTTAACAGCTTTTCTGTGTTCATTCTCTTCTGTAGTTTCAAATAACTGGGAGTTCCTCTTTGGTTTTTATATTATCAGCTATAAGAGAAGGTATCCATTAAAGTTTGTTTAATAAAGTACAGGTAATAAATCATGGTTGGTTTTCCGTTACTTGTAAGATATATTCTACTTGTAGAATACATTATAATATTATAATTTTCTCAGTATTTATTTAGCCAATTTGTTAAGTTGCATTTTGAAATTATTGTTGTATTAATTCTAAAATGAAATTTTAATTGTACGTCTAAACTAATACATTGGCAGTATTAACATCCAGTTTTAAAGTAAATTATTAGCAATTATGAACTCATTATGTAGTTGCTCTTTAAATGCCAACCTTTGCATAATCTCAACCTCTCACTCATAATGATAAGTAGGTACTATTTCTTTAAATTCCTTTTTTATATTCAGCTATCGTTTTAGCGGTTTTATTTTCCTAATGCAAATAAAACACAGCGCTGTTTTCAGTGACGCGGTTCACCTGGAATTTTTCTATTGCAGTACTATTTCTGTTTGCATGCCAACCGTAAATAAAGCAAATACAGAAATATCTAAGCGCTTTCATGCTGAATATTTCAAAAACTTAACAAAGTGGTTCTTGATTTTTAAATGAACATTGAATTTTTTTTCTTTCATTTCAATAAATACAACTCGCCTACTTCTGTCATTGTCAGTGGGTCATGTCTCATTTCTAACATACATATGGGTATATAAACACGCTTATTTCCGATCGGAGAAGGCAGACATTAAGTTTATTCCACCTACGCTACGATCCTGACATAGTTCTATCGCCTATTTCGGATTTACATATATTATTGAATATTACTATTGTAGCCTGTAAATTAACATGCTTTAGAAAAGATTATACTATAAAGATCAAAGTTTATTTATTCTTTGACTGTAATAAGTTATCAGTCTAAATAAAAATCAAGGCGCTTTTACCAAGGGACCTGTACAATAGGCTCTGATTTTGAATGTATTTTAAATTCAAATTTTACAGTGCATTCTTGCTATTTTTCGGTCTTTTTAGGTTTAATAAGCGAATGTAAATATTCTATCAAATCAATCTTTATAATGATAATGTAGACAACAGCAACCTTTGAAGGACTATTGAGATACTACATTATCCTTATCAAAATAGAAATGACGAATCAGACTTTACGATCTGACGTCTCCCAACTGTGGGATATGAACAACATTTCTGGATGTGTCACAGTACGGATAATGGGGTCATTGTTCCAGAATTTGAATCTAACGACTGTATCTATTAATACGACTGCGTCGTTTAGTCGTAATAAATAAACGTAGAGTTTTCTTTTTCTTATCTATGACACATCACTGTCTATAAATATGCGATTCAATCGCCCGTCTCCACCCGAACTACTTTGAACAAGTCCGCTTATAAATAACGACCAAACTCAGCCACGGTGCGAAAAGACAGTTTATGCAAAGAAATTACGGAACAAAGTTCGTGCTACTAAAGGAATTTTCTGAACTCAAGAATATTACATTCTTACGGAAAATTCCTGATATTAATCTGTTTACAAATAATAATATTAACAGTAACTATGAAAGTCTTTATGTTTGACGAAAACTGAAATTTTACGATACTGTCTGTATATTTATATAGGCATATATTTTTCTCATTTTATCATTATTTTTCCCATTTCTACAATATAAAATATGCCTTCATTTTTCATATTACTAAATTTTGCAATAATCTCGTTTCATTCAAACTAAATTACACGTACCACCTACCTATCGTATTAAAAATGTCATAAACGTTTTTGGCTTTTTATAATTATTTGAATGTAAGTAGTAAAAAAATTAACTGGGTTTATTATAATCTTGTGAATTAGTTTATAAATTTTATTAGTAATGTTAATTATTATTTTGCTTTCAAAAAAATTCTTGTAAGCAAACTGTTTGGTATGTTGCATTACAGCTTACAATTCGTCTAAACAAATTATGCTGCACGTAGCATTACAGCTTAGAGTTAGGATAAACACAAACCAGTCACGTCCGCCATTGACTTGAAGGTAAATTAAAAATAAAAATAACTAGTGGCTCTTCTGTCAAGAGCACTCAAAAAGTCGAATCGCCCCGAAAATCTAAAATTAACATGCCTTTTTACATCCAGCGTAATAAGGCACCGGGCGGACCACTTGAGGGGTAACCACAAGCAAAAAAGGCGCTTATCGTTGAAATCTACAGTGCATTTTATATTGCAGTGCCGAGGACGGTCCTAAAGGAGAGATACGAAAGTGCGCCAGAGGAGGACGAGGTTGCTCACGATGTGTCCGATCTTGAACACGAAGATGTCGGTAAGTGCTTTTAAAAAATTTAAAAATATCCTTCGGTAACGTAAACTTGGAGGATCTCCGCCTGATGGTCTGAAATGTGACGTCTTAACAATTTAAACAGCTGCCAATGAGGCTTTTTTCGTTTACGTTGAAGTGTGTTAGCGTGATGGATTGTTTGGTGCAGGGTTTTGTAATGATTGATATGATGGTAATAACGTTTTTAAGTATCAGCGTAACAGGATGTAATGTTTATTAATCCATTATTATAGCATTTATTGTGTTAATTTTATTTTACTATTCCATTTATTCTATTCCATTTATTATTCCACATTTTTTTCAAATTTTTTATCATCCAGTATTAATCAATCACACACGTCAGTTTTTGGAATGGTAATACCTGTAAATTTAAGAAAATTTACAACTTACAAATTTAGTAATAGTAGAAGATGTAGTAAAACCGTATCTTTCCAGTAATATCTCCTATTTAAATGCTTTTCAATTTTTTGTTTACATTTGCTTATTGCATCGCCATTTTTTCTGTCATAACCTCGTCTCATAGGTCGAGTTTTACGTCCAATCTTATCATAATCAAGTAGAGGCAATTCAGATCGTTTTTTTTTTGTCACGGCATAACATTCGAGAAGAGGACAGAAAATTATCCCAATCCTGTTTCAGTAGCTACGTCGCTGAACCATTATGTTTATTACGCGCCGTGGAATCAATAAATGAGACAGACCAAAACGAGATTTTTAATATTCTACATATTTTAACAAATTCTAAGTTTATACAAGACACAGTCACAGGAACTACATCAAAAATGTATTTTTAGAAAATAAAAAAGAACAAACGACATAAAAGAGTTTCGAAATTTAGATACTTTACGCGACTGTTTTACTTTAGTTCTCTAAGTTATATACTCAAAAACCGTAATAGCTATTTAATACGAGTGTATGTTCGACACAATTGTATTCGTAGCAAAGAAATTTATGTATTTTTTAAGTATTTGCTTCAATTGTCAATAGAAAACAGTAAATGAATCGGGTATTTACACTCCCAGCTGTAATAAACACAGCTGTTTCATTGTTAGTATTTCAGAGTGGTCCTTGTAGTGTACATAGCTATAGAACTTACGAGCTGTTGAAGTAAACTATTGGAGCCAATAATGTTCCTTCCATTAATCTCACGAATCGTTTTACGGGTGTACGAAGTTTTATTGTTCTGTTATAAAGGCGGTTTAGTTACAATAAATCGCGAAGACACGATCCGAAATCCCGTTGAGGGGGCGTGAACTCGTAGATTCATTACACGTGAGTTCGGTTACAGTTCGGTTCACAAGTACTGATGCTCTTTAAAACTCTACTCAGTATGTCCTAAACTTCTTTAGGAGCTAAATTGTAATATGTACGGCATAAGTTTTGACTGTCTTATATTCGATCATCGAAATATTCGACGTAATATTAATTAACGTCTAACTACTGATTTTTTTATGCCCCATGATAATATGAAAACAATGCCCGTTTTGATCCAATATATTGTTTTAAAAATGTCATTTTATCAATAAAGTGTTTTTTCATTAGAGCGACTATTATCATTATTCGTTTGGCCTTCATATAGCTTTTCGATAAGCTCAACTCCGCTAGCTGATAATGTACAATTTGCACAGTAAATAACTGCGTAATTTGGGATAACGTTCGCGACTCATTTCATTCGGGGCGTACTCATAATATTAAAGTCCCATTGTTTAAAATTCAAACCGGGAAGATAGGTCGAAAAATTGAAACACATTTCGAAAACAAAATTGTTTCCATTAAAATTAATATATTAATGCTGATAGACTAGTAAATTAACATAACAGTTGTGTAAAGTCTGCGTTGTAAATCGGTCTCATTAAGCCAGAATACTGTAACTTCATTCTCTCTAGCTATCAGTGTATAAGAATTCGCGTAGTTATCCATAGAATCGATTAACGTAAATACATTCAAAGTATCGAGTTTTCTGCGCTCTTCAGTTTTATCGTTTATTTGATCTGCATCATTGAACTTTAAAATTGAATGCGACGAAATGAAATTGCTTCCCATTGATTGGTTTCAAGATGTCACCTATTTGAATAAATTGAAAGGCAATGGAGCAGATTCCAAGTATCGAGGTTAAATAAAGCAATTTATTTATATTATGGTGATCAAATAACATTATCGTATGCTAAGAGAGAGACATCTGCATCGGAGAAGACTGGTTGAGTGTGTTTTTATACGTATATGAAAAGAGACCATTGATGGTATTGCTGTAGGAATGTAATTGAAATTTATTTTATTCAGAACTGTAGGTATAAGAGAATTTAGTGTGTATTTATTACAATGTGCTTACAATAGACAGATTACATTTTAAAGTTTCTCTCATTAGCCTATGGGTATAGCATAAATCTATAGCCTAAATGGATTTTAATAAATTGGAATAGGTTGATTAAATCATTCGTAACCACGAAATTAATAAACGAACCTATCCGTAGGGACCTGATAAGCGCGGAAGTAAATATTTATATGTATGTAGGTATATCTGTTCATATTAATTTCTAATTAAGATTCGTAACTGAAAATGATGAATTACACGAATGTAAACAGAAAACTCAAAAAAATTATATCTATTCATTGAAAAACAATAAAACTATTGTATTCTAAATGTATTGTATTGAAATTAGTGTAAATTCATTTTTCTTTCAGATGAATCCGGCGATAGGTGGTGGGGGGAGTCAGCGGTGCCACCAGCACCAGCGGTAGCCGCGGTGCCCCCTCAAAGACCTTCGATGTCAACCATCAACATTACTAGTAGGGAAGAACCTTCAATGTTGCCCCCCAAACATCAATTGCCTAATGATGGTAAGCATGGGTAGCAAATGATATATGTATATCCTCTTAGCATTGTAAAGACAGAATGAAGGAAAGAAAGCTTTTATTCTACCACTTATAACATACTCGTACACACAAATACACAAGAGTTATTCGTAATTATGCATTTAGTAATTCATATCATTAATTCATTGTTCACCAAACATATTGTACACACAATATATACCCACTTTTAAACACATTAGAAGTTTTCCATAGTTTTCTATGTTCGTGTTTGTCATAATGTTGCAGATGATCACTCACTCAGCACAGTGCTGTGAACTAGGCACGCTGATAATCTTATTCGAAATAAAACTTTCTAGCACTATGAAGCTTAACAGTAAACGAAGTCGCGAATTCTCAAGTTGCTCTTCTAGTTCTACGATATTGTAATGCTGTTGTACAAAAAAAAATGTTAAATTGACTAGTTTTAGTTACAGTTTAAAGTTGTAGGCGCTTAATAATAATTTAGTTACAATAAAGGTCAACAACTGTATTATTGACGAAACAAGTCAAATTCAAAGCTTTCTTGGAAGTTTTTATATTATCTTAAAGATGTTATAAAGAAAACTCGTAAAGAAATTTGATGCGTTAAGTTTTGGACTAAGTAAATTAGATATCGCTGCTTCAATAAAAATATGCTATCCCTACTTGTAATATAAGGAGTTCAGTCGTAGCTAGCGAATTAAGAGGAGCGCGTATAGAAAGGCTATTAAAATTAATGGAGGCAATATATCACGAAGGATTAATCTATCTAGTGTTATTAATAATTAGAATGCAAAAAAATGTTCGACAAATTTCTCTCACTTACCGATTAATTACAAACATGTCATTATCGAAAAAAACTCCTAACGAAATCAGGAAATGTTTAACTAATGACGTGTCTTTCGAAATTACAGTATGGTATAAAATTACGTTACATAGTATTTTTTTATTTATAACGACAGTAGTATTTTAAGCACACACGTGTATTAATTAGATTGTGATTAATATGACGCCACTTTGAAGTCAAAAACACTTAATATCGACATGTTCATTCATCCCCCGCGCATTCTGTCCGTAAACAACAGTTTACTGATAAAGTTACTTACCTAACTCACTCACAAGAGCCATAATTTACCTTACGGGTCTGTTGATAATATTTATTAGGAAACGGGGAACTTCTGTATGCCACAAGTTACGTACTTAAACTGTGAAGTTGGTCATTAGTGAGCTACGGGTGACTACGCAATGTTTAGTTTCAAGTTTGGAGACTGAACCACTGTAATCATAATCTTTATTAATTCTTAGCAAGAATTGGTTGCGTCATAATAATTTCAAAAATCATACTATTTATAAGTGCGAAATTATAGTATAATTGTTGGTAGCCTCTTTCATGCAAGTGCTTTTGAGGTGGCCACTAAATGGCCTGTGGAAACCAAAATATTTTTCATTTAATTAAACTAGTTTCATTTCAAAACTAGTTGAGCGTTTATTTCAATTTTCCTGGGTTCATTAAACAGTTACTCTATTTAGCGTGAGTTCTTACTCGGGATTCTATGTGTTCAATGATGGCAATATTTTTTTAATTCAGTAATATTTTTTTGTCTTTCCATTTTTGGTAGGGAATAATTCTATTCACACATAAATACATGCGTTATTATTTGAACAAAAAAACCGACACACACACAGAGTTATAGTTGTATTTATGAAATCAATATTATTACAATTTATAATTATCTAACTCGTATCGACGAGATCTTAATTTTGCTTTTGACGAATTTGCGATTTGATATCTGCAACATCTAAAATTAATCGTTTTCATTAAAAAATTATATTACAACAATTGCTTTTCTTCAACAGATCAGTTCGATATCATGTACGTATACATAATTGCTGGTGTGGCAATGGCTTTGGTACTTTGCGCTATACTGGGCGTGATCCGGTGCGTTCTGTATAAACAGAACTCCGACCAGCCTAAGGGGCCAGACGTGTCCGCAACCACGGAGATACCGAACGGTTTCAACGACAGCATATCAGAAGTGGACAACGATATCAACATAACCAGCCTCTCCGGACCAATGGATACCGTGGATTCGGGTTTAAAACCAGAAATGCAGTTCACGAACGTTGCGCTCAGTCCGAAAATCAATCGGTACGTCGGACGGCCAGTCCCTAACACATACCCTCACGTGAGTAGCAACATGTATGGTCAGGTGGCCGAATTCCCCATAGAAATGCCCCTCAGAACTATGCCCCACGGCACGTTGGGCCGCGGTGTTGCGGTGAAGACCCTACCCAGAGTTCAAATGCAACCCGAAAACGACCCTAACACGCGGAGTTTATATCGATATTCGAATGCGCAGTACTACTTCGGGTGACAACAAGACAACGGCCAGTGTTCGGACGTATCGAGGACATACTGTTTCTAGTGGAATCGTGTAGTGAAAGGAACTTTGTAATTGTCCTACTTTTAAATACAGAAACTGTGATATTAATTCAAACTCCTATTGTACTGCACTATGTTTTCAAAGTGTTAACACAGAAACGCACTGTGTTCTTACAAAATGGTTGGCCGAAGTTCAAGTTTTCTTTAAGTTTAAAAAATGCTGTTTTAATTTTAATTAGAAAAAAGTTTTATTTGATATTCGTAAAGACTTATTTGTATTAAGACAATCGCTTTAGAAGAAATGATATTAAATTAATACATATAATTTTTTTAAGCATTATGTAGGTACCTAATTGGTATTTATTAAAAGTTCCCGTATATAAATAAAAAATATTCTGGATTGAAGTACATATGAACAAATAAGACTATTACAATCATATTTATTCAGTTTTTTATCTGTTTATAATTGAAAAAAAATACTTTTGTAAAATGTAAATATAATAATACTTAAGGTAAGTATGTTTTATTCGATATCTTTACGATTTTGTGTTTGTGTTCACAGACTAACAAAACCGCAAATATTAGGACATTTACATGTAAAAGGAAATGGAAGTCCACTTTGTAAATCATAAGCCATTTCAAGCCAATATGGCATGGCAATATCTTTAGAAATATGACCAAGTTACAATTGGTAATATCTGATAGACATTCGGTGTGACAATCTATTATGAATACGTGGTCAATTTGCGCATATTCTTTGGCGAATCCAGAACTGCTCAATTTTATTTTCAGTTGCCAAATTTAACAGAGGAACATTGCGGGCATTGTCATGTCAGCGTCTTTGTGAAATAAGCCGCTAATTTTCGCATTTCTTGTTCATTTTTCTCAACGGCCTTAAACGCTACCGTTGCAATAAAAACTTATTTTTAACTTTAATAAGACATCTTTCCGTAACCCTGCATAATACTGCATCGTCTTAAATTTGGCCAATCGTAACCAGAGTAGCGTTTTAACCTAAAACAGATACTTTTTTATACATAATCTCTGTATAAATTTTCATTTATCAAATAAATTAATGGTTGTACATCGATTATATAATTTCGTGACATAGGGTAGTTAAATATAAACATATCTTTTAGTCGAGTTATGAAATCGATGTTTCGGTGATCGTGCATAGCGAATTCTGTTAAATTCCACCTGTGTTTAGGTAACAGTTGCTATTCCAAAACACAGTGTGTTTCTAGTGCCTTATTCCGTTTACACACGATATTCTGTCAAGATGTCATATATACACATAAGAGTTGTCTTATTGTTGCAAAGCTCATTATTTTAACAATATTCAAGCAGATCAACGTTGTGACAGAATGTAAGTGTAAAAGGTATCTAATCTGAAGAAAGAACGTAAGTTATCGTTTGAAAATAATTTATAAAATTGTTTATAAAATATTTAAAATCATAGTTTTATTTTTGTTTTATACGGTAATTATTAGTTTTAAAATTATAATAGGTAATAAATGGTAGTCGCAGTCTAAAAGAGTGAGTTATTGAGTCGAAATCGGATGGTTGTTATCAATTAAATTTATCTTCAGTTATTGCAAGATGGTCTCAAGAATTTAAACAATGAAAAATAAAAGTGTACACAAACCCTTTTTTAACTTGAATCATGCATCTAGGCATCAAATTACCCCTATACCAAATTCCATTGCAATAGGTCAAGCGGTTCAGCCGTGAAAGCGTAATAGACAAAGAGTTATAATGTTGACTTATTAACATCAACGCATGAGACGTCTTGCTACATCTATTAGATAACTTAGTACCTTAAAATAACCTGAGGCAATTGCAACGTTCGCCGTAAATAAATGTACATAATGATTTATAACAATCAGTATTGTATAAATAACTACCAATGATTTGTAACGACTGACTCTAACATGCAAATAAATTTGGTTAGTAATTTAAGTAATAAATTATAACAGTGTACAGATAAATTTATATGTCGTACATCGATTTACATTAAAATAATTGCACAAATTCCTCCTGTTTATTATTATTATCCCGAAAACATGCGTAAACATTAGTTTTAATAAGGATCCCTATAGTTCTTTTTAAATAAAATATAGCCTATTCAGGGAAAACAGCATTCATCTGCTGAAAGCATTTTTAGAATTAGATTATTAGTTACGTAGATTATCTCCAAACAGACTCACTCACAATCATTATACAATTATTTCGGTGTCTCCGGGGGTCCGGGTTTAAATCCTGGCTTCTCTTGAAAATCTGTAACGTTCTTAAAGACGTAAAAATGCAAAATATTTTCATGGTCTACATCTTCATTGCTGTTTTAAAGCAAGACAAAACAAACAAACAGGTCGTCGCTGTTATTACATTATTATACATACAATTTGTGTAGTGAAAGTATATACCTTTAAATGTCTTGCATTAGTGAAATTAAAATTTATTAATACAGCTGGAACAAAACAATAATGGTAATGATAATACTTGTAACTCACACCAAGAAAACAAATCTTAATAACACGTAGGCAAGCAGCATAATCCAATTAATTTGGGAAAAACAACATTATCACGAAAAAATATGCCACATATTTGAAAGTTCTATAAATTGACTTCAGTCGTAGAAACTTCAGCTTTATTTATTTTTACGGGAATCTGTATAGGAGGAAGCGAGAGGAATGTAAGAAAATACAAATTTATAAGTCGCAGTATCATGAATGATTGCTAGTAAGACAAATGTTTTACAAGCACCCAGTAACAGGCTGAAGAACCCGTGGTAAAGTGTATTAAACATTACAATACGAAATATTGTAAATATTTATGTTTACCTAGCAAATTCCGACGTAATCGCACTTTTAGACGCTAGATATTTATGTGAAGAGAATATAGCAAATGAGCAGTCGTAGTTACAAGTGAACGCTGCCACCCATGGATATTTGTAACTAAGCTATAGCCTGTAGGACTATAATAGGAATGGTACTGTTAGTGTGAATTCAGTTAGTAATAGGTGTTAAAAAGAATTAGTAGGCGAGTATTCATTCATAACAGGACTGCGTGAATAGGACTGTTTGTGATATTAGTACAGTTAGTACTTGTTGCTGTGCAGTTAGTATTCACCCTATTGGAGGTCGGTTATAGATGCGTTGCCGGTAAAATGCGCTGTAGTTTGGTTGTCCTCTTCTCGATTCTCAAACGCGGAGAGACGGAGACAGTTGTTCCAATTTCGTATCGTGAACTATCAAATCCCACAGTTGGAAGTCAGAAAATGGTTCAAAGTAACAATGTGTCTTTCCGATCATTCGATAAATGTAATAGCCGTAACGTGCCAAGGCGGGCGAGCTTCATGCCAAGTTTTAAACTTAATAGAACAAAGAACAACACTAAACTGGACAGACAATGTTGCAAACGAAATAGCCACTAAATTGGTTTGTTCACTAAATATTTCTCGGTGCTTTTGGGAAATTTAAAAATTAGTTTCCGTACAACCGGAACAAAATTTCAAACAATGGATATTTGAAACTGAGATATTTTAATCTCATGTCCGGTACAGAAAAGCTCGCTAAGGAACAAGGAAAAACACGATCAGTTTAACAAAGTTGTTTGTCGTATTATTTTAAAAAGTACATGGAAAAAATTAACAGTTCGCATTGAATGGAAATGAAGGTGTGGTCATTGCCGCACATTTTGCTACTAAATTGGAAAGTATAATAGCTTCGTTTCCGCCAATTCCTCGGATTAAATTACGATAAATTATGTATGTATATAATATGTATATTCTAAGGCGTGTGAAGTCTACCAGTCCACACTTGGTCAGCGTGGTAGACTATGGCCTAAAAACGCTCTCACTATGAAGGGAGACCCGGAGAAGTGAAAAAATTAATACAATTTTCCTTCGTTTTTCTTCATAAATATATTCAAATTTAAACAGTAAATAATAGCACATGATTTATGTATGACAATGTATAGGTAATTAATCAAATTAATTAAAGGTATAGGTAATCATTACTGCATGTAACTGTAGAGGGTAACAAGATATTCTGACAAACTAACTGTAACACATATCAATTTCGAGAACGGGATATAACGGTGCGGAACAAATTTATTTAGCTACCCACAATTGGTGGTCGGCGCCATATTCTGTAATATTTCCACGCGACGCAGTGCGACACTATAAAATCAGAGTATTCTGAGCTGCGTGCGTATCTATAAATTTCTTTGCGCTGATCAAATCTCAAATGAAATACGAAACATATAGGTTTCAAGATATATTTCCTAAGAAATTTACGGATTGATTAAATATTTATGTTATCAATTTAATATACATTTTCAATACCTACGCGTACGTGTTGCAATGACTTGATGAATTAAAAATGTTTTAACATTTCAATGTATTAAGTTATTCTTGAAGAACTTTATTATTTTCATTATTATTATACCATCAATCAAGGTAACTGGGTAAGTAGAAAACATCGAGCGCTAAACATCTACCCATACAAACCTAACGTACTTCCACATTCATAAAAATCTTCATACATGTGCGCAAGTTTTGAAGACGACTCTCCATCAAATTATTTAAATTCAACAGTCTTACGTGGCTAAGAATATACTTTTTGTTTTCAATGTAAAAAGTTCATATGGCAAATCAAATAAAAAAGTATGAGTTTCAAGTCATTTCTCTTGTTGCATTATAAAGTTTCTTGAAAAGTTAATTGCTAACGTTCTTTGTACACACGTCTGTCGTACCCTTTTCATTGGAATGCAATAAATGTGAACGCGAAGTATTACTGTGTCTCGACATATTGGTTACAGTTAATACATTTGCAGCGGATTCTGCTTTCGCAAATGAAAAAAGAAGGAAATCGGAATTCCACATGAAAATCGAAATTTCTGAAGATACGATTATACGCGTAACCATAAATTGTTCGTGCCGTATTAAATCTTAAATAAAATATACAAGGGACGGTCACGTAGGCGTTTTTATCTCTCTCCTGGATGTCTAATTGTGGAATGCCGAAATAGTAACTTTTATGGGCACTTTATCGTTTTATATTCGTTCGTTGCTTTGTTCGTCTACATTGGCTACTCGATTTTATAGCAATCGTTTTATTACAATTATAACAACATTAAGAAATAATGTGTAATTAATAATAAAATGCCACAAATACTGTATCAAAGTGAACGAATTACACGATCCCAAATCAGTTTTTACCCCTAAGACTGAGCTTAAACCACATCAGTCTAAGTTAAATGTTTTAAATGTTAAATGCATCTTTGGTATCTTTAAAAAGTTCGGTGTTATAATAAATAAAACCAGATAACGAGAGTTGTAAAATGTTTACGCTTGTTACCCCGAGGTTTCGCCCGACATCTGCATAATTTAATTAAAATCCTGTTTCTTGTTGTCGTGTATCAGAAATAGTCAACGAAAGGCATAGAGCAAAGAAAAACGGCAAATGAAAGAACGTGCCGAATGACTCTGTCTGAAAATATATTTGATATCTTTCATTCATTCGGTTTGCAGAATGCAGATGAATAACACTGCACAGAAAATACATACTTTTTTATAATAGATTTTTTTTTTAAATCTAAGTAACCTATGATAATAAATTATCTGTTTATAATTAAAATAATTAAAATATTATTAACTGCTATATAAGTCCGCCTACAGTAAACATCAATAAAAGGTAAATAAATAAATAAACTTGCTCATAAATAAACTCAACAGTACTTAAAAAATTTCCTAAATTAATTAATTTATTTATTTATTTATTTATTTATTTAGAAAAACATTACGTCCATCATTACAGGTTTTCACCCAATACGACAGAGTAGCTATATTTATATAAATAATATTTGTTATATTAATAACTATTGCCCACTTTATTTCGTTAATATTGCTAGGCCTGTAAACAGAACTTAATTTTATGTTTATTCGTAAGGGAAGGAGATATAGTCTGCCTGTTTCTTGAGTTCAATTATAAAAAAAAAATTGCCTTAGAGAAATTGGTAGGTATAAAATACAAATATATTGAGGTCAAAAATAAAACTTATAAAAAACAGTACACCCTAGGCTAGATTTACGGATTGATTAAAAAATGAGTAAAGCTCGCTCTAGCAATGTGAAAATAAAATGAGGTTAGATAAAAATTAAGCGGCACAACAATTGATTTCACTTAGTTTCAATTTAGGCGAAGGCTTAGCGGCAATATATCAAGATGACTATGCCCGCTGATTTACGGCGTTAGCCGAGTATGAAAAATTAAAAATCCTCTTTGTTCCTGGCCGCTTTACATCCCCAACAATTTTAGTATCCTTTGTACTTATTATCTCCCCTTTACCCGCTTGGGGCCTTTATGCTTAAAATTTAAGAACAACACAAAATTTTCGCGTAATAGGTACAGGTATAAAGCGGAAGAAGTATTTTGTTTATAAGTAAAAATTGATATACCTACAATATTCTCTATTTATTTTTATTGCTATAATATTCGCACAACCGTATGTATTATTCCTTCTTTTAAATATACTTATCTACTCTTTTTAGAATATTGTTTACATAATTATAAATGTACGAAATGTGTCTATTCGTATATGAACTATCAGTTTTCTTTTAATTTCATTAAAATCGGTTCAACGATTTTGACATAAAAATGTAAGAGACAAACAAAGTTACATTTGATATATTTATGCATAGCTAAAAATATCTGTATGAATAACTTTATACTGATAAGTTAACTATACAATTACCTACTGTAAAAGGACCTACCTTTTAATTGCCAGGAATTGTTGTACACCTAAATTCATTTCTGATTTTAAATTCGCCGTGCTCCTGCTTTGCATTGAATATAGATTTATAGACGCCCTTTGGTTACACAATTTGGTTTGGTTAGTACAATAATTTATGGTTCAGTAGAAACACAAACTATGCATAGTCGCATTGTAAACGAAGGGACGTGACAGGATAGCACTACGAGAAATCCAGGAAATATTTTTAACTTATATTACCTTACTGGCAGTTTGATATCCATACTAATAATAGATGTGATTGGTTTTTAATTTTTAAATAGGACTGTTGGTGAGTATGAACAAAATTAATAATGTTATGTAACGTACGGGTGAAGCCGGTGTTAACTAGTCATATAACAAATGATTGTGTACAAGAAGGTATATATAAACATACATTCTAAGTCGTATATTACATTATTTTTAGTATATTTTTACAGTGATCAAGTTCATACATTCGATGTCACGTCTTCTACCGTAGCACACGAAAAGTACTAGACCGATTTAAATGTTTTTTTTTTTAAATTACCAATAACTATGCTATGGTACTAGAGATCAAGTATTTCTCAACAGAATCACGAAAAAATCACTGGATAGATTCGAACGGATCTTTTTGGGTGAAAGGTAATATCATTCCAATCACGTCCGTAGTCTGTGTATAGTATCGGATAAAATATATTTTATGTACCTTACTTATCATTCTACTACGCGCCGAACTACAATAGTTAGCGCAAGTAGAATAACCACTAAATATCATAACATTTGTTAAAAAGTTATGGACACATACTCGTATATTTGCCGCCAAAAAATATTCACAACACAACATGGGATGGCTTTTGTAAATGTGCGCGTAAAATCGTATCTGTCTAAATTATTCAATCCATTATTTTCCTTTTAATATTTCGACTGAACACTAAATCACATTACTCAATTTTAGTATTCAGTTATTGTTTTTATTATCCACCGTCAATTTGTCACTGATGACAACTTTTTTTTTTTCATTCAGTGTTGTACGAGACATTAACAAGTTATCATAAAAAAGGGTGTAAATAATAACTGGTTCGAGTTTACCGAACACCCTGTACCATCAACTCCATTCATAGTGTTCATAGCAAAGTGAGTTCTAGTTTAAGCGTAAAAGCCTTTTGTTGAGGCTCTGCTTATTTGTTTTCCGCCGCTCTTTCCAGCTTCAACTACAGACTGTTGTTTTTTTGTAATTCGTTCTATATATGCTTACGTGTCTGTTTATATGACCAGAATGTTAATATTTATTTATTGTGTGTGTGTGGTTATGTGTTCGTAAAGATGCCATTGCGTGCATCTATGATAAGTCACATCTTAGATTGCACGTTCCTTACCATCAGATGAGCTCGCAATCAAATAAGCTTAATACACAATAAAAGAAGCATAGATATGAGTTTCTAGACATGGAATATATTATAGTATATACTATGAAAGGTTTCTAAAAACCCCTATAACTTTTCCCGAACATCAACAGTTCACGCACCTAATTTGTGACCAAAACTCAAACCACTCACTGCTTACATGAAGGGTCTCGCATTATGGTAAAGGATCAGAATTATTACCTAACGCACCTGGCCCTA
>DWGJ01001230.1:0-21371 GCA_018246895.1 Aspitha aspitha aspitha
ATTTTTTACTCCACTGACGCGAACTAGAACCAGGGCAGTCGGCCGTTACAACTCGCGCGCGACGCACGGAGCGAACGCTTACCTCCCGCAGCCCTCTAAGTGTTTTCAAATACTAGTTGTTGTTTCATTTAAAATCACTCCATCGTTTACAGTTTCTATAAAATAAATAATTATGGTCAATAAATTTTTACATAAAATAAATTTCAAAACGCACGATATTTGACATACTTATATGATTTGACATGTATAACCACGGCTACGCGTGGTCAGGCCCACTAGTGTATTATAAATTGAAACAAGTCGATTGTATTAGAGCTAGGCACGATAAGTTATTATTGTCTAATTGGAATGTTTGGGCAATGTCTGTCCGTGAAACGGAGCGGCGTACGTACTTTACGGCGCCCTGTAATTTGTTCACCGCACCGCCGCGTGCTTCTCGGAAAGCTATACTTGTTCCACTTCCAAACTTTAATAGGTTTGTTGGTAAACAAAGAGAAAACCCACCTTAGGGAATTATAGAAAACAGTATTATACGTTGTCTGTTACGGTCAATTGTAAAGGATGACTTTCGTCATATGTATAAGTAGGGCAGCCAATGTGCATATTACATTCAAATCTATCACATTTTCATATGGAAACAAATTAGGTATTAATGAAAAATATAAATAATATGACGGGTTTCGATTTCATAAACGGCTTTGGTTTTATAAGCATAGTTCTATTCAGTTGTATTTTAATGTGATGTTTCTTTTCTGTTATAGTTACATACTTCATTACCTAATTACGTTACACTTACGTTTACTTAAGCTTAAAGAAAAAAAATATTAATTAGAACAATTCGATCGTACGCGCTTTTGAAATTTATTAAATGAATTCCAAACAGACCGTGAAATCATGCTTGCGATTGTTTGTTGATACAATTCGCTGTTTCCGATAGCAAAATGATTCGTTTGGTGATGCTTATAAAAAATTGTTTAAGTTGTTGGTATAAAGTGTGCAATTAGGTAGGGCAGCGGAGGGACGCGGCTCTCGCATAGGTCGGCCGGCCGAGTCCGATTTTTATCTCAAACGGTGAGCCGACGTTTCCATCGGCGTAATTACAGAGTTTAGGCCCTAGAGTGAATTATTAGACGTGCCGCGGCGTTGTAATCAACGCAATAATTGTTATTCACAGCGCTTAGTGTTTGGTGAGCGTTTTTGTGGTCACTCGTCTACGGCCCCGCGGTTTACAAATTGAATTTTCTATTATCCCGTCCGTGGACTCTTGCAGACTGCATTAGGTACTCAGCATGCCCACGCCACCTATTCACACCCCAGATATCTTGAAGTGATGTTGATTGCACCAATCGAGGCTTCCACAGATTGGAACTGTAATCTTACATTGTTAAGAAAACTATTTATTTATTTAATGTATATTCAACTCGAACTCGATCTTAACTCGAACTGTTTCGTTCCAACTTGGTTATTCTGCATAACTACGAGTACAACGTGTTGAGATTAATTGCATATTTCTACTCAATATTACATTGTTTGATTGGATTATTATGAAAATTATTTATTATCGAAATGTTTTAATTACTTTTAAAAACCAAATTAGGATATATATTTATAATTAGAAACGTATAGTTACTAAACAATTTTTTTTAAATTAGATTTTAAGCGCATGTATTAATTATTCAGTAAGATTACGGTTGTAGAGGCATAAAAAGTCTAAGTTCTTTCCACTCTAGTTATGTAAGCAATTTTTCCTATTATTTAATATTGTTTTTGATTTCAGAACACCCATAAAAACAGTAAGTACGGAACCATAAGTTTTGATAGGAGATTGATTTCCGATTGGATATCGCGGTCACGCTGTGTTGCTTCTACAATTGGAGCAGATTCAGTAACGAGGCCGTCGCAACTTTTGTTGTGGCTGTCAGAAATAGCATGAAACGTGTAGAAACTGTTGAATTAGTAACAAATTACAGAAAGGACAGGAACAAATATTGGACACTTGCTCTGTACGTCGCCCGCGTGGAAATCAATATTTTTCCCATTTTCGCAACATTTGTCAATGCTGCTCCACTCCTATTAGTCATAGCGTGATGTTATATAGCCTATAGCCTTCCTTAATGAATGGACTACTCAACACAAAATAATTTTTCAATTGGAACCAGTAGTTCCTGAGATTAGCGCGTTCAACTAAACAAACTCTTCAGCTTTATAATATTAAGTATAGATAACATTATTCTAAGGTGTGCAGATTTTCTCACGATATTTTCCTTCACTGGTCTAGCGACTTTAAGTTATAAAAAGCATTTGACGGCTACAGAGGTCCATGAGATGGCAACGCCCACTTGTGACTGCTGCCTGCTCGTTTGCTTCTCTACAAATAAAAAGAAACATTTTGTACAAAAAAAAGCAAATAAAAAAAATCAGCTGTTCATTTCCATATCGGCGTCCTCATTAAACGCCCGATTGCAACGCATCAATCTGGAATGGCGTACAATCGCGAACACATGTCCGCAATGTGGCGTACAGTCGCGTACACATGCATCTACGTGTAGCGCTCCAAGATAATTCCGTGCAAAAACAGATGAGAGCGTTTTAATTACGTCACGGGCGATTGTTAGCTGGATACGAATTGGTGCGAATGCGGATAACGAATGCGTAATGCGGACAACAGCACGGATGAAACTGCGGACGCTGTTTCTGTGCTGATTTGTAAATTTTGTAACGTTCAAATTGTATTGCGTACATTTCTCTTCAACTATCTCCCCAAGTTGCAAACTTTTTAGTTCTTTGATGCGAAGAAGCCTTTAAAAATGGCCAACAGGAACGAAGCCTATCAAACACACATCCCTCGCAAACCTATATCCTGTTCACAATTACCAATGTTCCGATTTTAAAATAATGTTAGCGGGTTAAAACAAAAGTTTTCTGTATTTTAACAAAAATAATTTATTATTTTTATTATGCCGAATGTGACAGCCCTAAATTTATCTGCTTGTGTATATTATAGTCGAAATTACACGTTCGGTTTATAACCAACAGAGCACTCGTGGGAGACGAATATATTTTTATATTCTTATACCTATAACGGAATATGGTTATGACGAAGATTCGTAATATAATTCATTGGAATATACTGAAGGACAAATGTAGGTATATTTAAATTCTTTTAATCATCATAAAATCATCTCTTTCTGTCTCGCTTTCTTCTAAACTATGTATATATCCGACATTCCTCATTTTTCCCTCATGTATCTATCTTATCATGCATCCCTGTGGGGTCAGCTTTCCTAACTTTTTCCGGCCACTCCCCCCCTATCCCTGTCATTGCCTTCGCTTGACATATTACCATAAATATCTTTTGATACTACATCTTTCTACCTTGCTTTGAGTTAGCGTCTGGATCTTTGTGATTGTTATGGAACAAAAATTGTACCGAATTCCGTACACATTCCGGTGGTTTCTTTTTATATGTCAATACCGTCTAAAATATGGTATTACAAAGTAGGCTTTTATCTTGGAAATACACACAATTAGTTCAATCAACTAATGAGACCCGATCAGACTTAGAATATAAAAGAGTAATAGTAGAATATCTGCTGTATGGCTAGCTGGCTGGGCCTGAACCGGGATCCCTGGGCAGTTAGCAAATTTGGTGACTATTATACCAAACGTAATTTGATAGTTCTTACATGTATAATTTATCACCTATTTGGTTACCTAATACAGCCTTGTGTGAAATCTGTCCCACGATAATCAAAATGAAAATATTTTATTATCTCGAAAGTGACAACCCTAACCCTTATCTGCCAGTTTCCATTACAATCGAAATTATACCTATGCCCTCGATAAAACGAATAGAGCGCTCATAGGACTAGTACTAACGTACATTCTTTATGGGCCGATATCTGATGTCGGGATATGGTAATGATGGCGTATTGATAATGAAAATTCATTTCTGCCTAGTAATGAATATTGTGGCCGTAAGGGCGTATTGGCCTCATGCTACTCAGCGTTAGTCCTATGTATGTATATTGGATTGTATGATTCATGGTATTACTGTAGTTAATTGCACGTTATATCGATGTATTTGTTGAAGCATGTTTTGAACTGGCTCTATACCAAGAAACTTTACACAGGTGAACAGTGAAAAGTCTAGGAATTTCTAAAGCTTAAAGCTTCGATTTTGAAATTCATCTAAGCTTCTCATTACGCAAAATAACAGATAAACACTAGCTTTGTGCAAGAAAAAAGATGAAATAATATTTGCTATTCAATCAAAGCAACATTTCTTACCTTACCTTTTGAAATCATTCACTCATTAACATTTAATTCTTGAAATTCGTTTTTGTAAACTTTTACTGAAACGGCATTTTTTGTCGGTTTTGATGGGAAGCCCTTTTCGCGCCTTCCTTAAAGATCTCATGAGAGAGCCCTCTGGGAGTGTATCAACATGATCTACATTCCACTTTTCCCATGCGTGGTTAAACAAACATTAATTTTCAACAAACGTGTAAAAATTAACAAAACCGTAGGTCCTTTTGAAATGGTTTTGTTGTCACCTAAAATATTTTTATACCAATCTTATGGCAGTAAAAATGGCTCGTAACTTTAATTTTATCATATGAAATGGCTCTTACATCGTAGCGAGTGTAAGTCTAATTCAGCTATCTAACATTAGTCTAAGTGCTACGACTCGGTCTGGATTCAGGATTAACCTTGTGACATTCTAATACCTAGAAGAATAATGTTGTCTGATTTTTGTTGTACCAGTAGATAACGGAATATACTATTCTTTTTTGATATAATATTTTTGATCAATCTTGCCATAGTACAACTGTCTAGTTTAGGAGCAGGTAGTCATGTTAGAAGCTGTCTCAAGATATTTGATTATACAAGTATTAAACATTAGACACAATAACAGCTCATAATAAAGTAAATGAATTACCATATCTCTTCTTCACTATAACACAGGCATTTGGTACAAGAGAATTATCACAATTATTATTATTTCCTACAGCAACCAGGATACATTGAACAATATTCAGAAGCAAGACAACTCTATCAAAATCAACCAGAAATCACGAGATCCATTCTTCGTACATAAAGTCGATTGGATTAACGTCTCAAGGATTTTGTTACGCTGATGTTAATAATGTAAATCTAATTACTTTACCATCAAATCCGTGTACTTAAGTGAATGCTTAAGAAGCCTATCCCATTAGCTAGGTTTATCCTCGTTTATAAGTCGATTTCTTATAAAGCAACAAAAAAGCTCTATAAGCATTACTTAATCCAGCTTCACTTAGTAGATCAAGGGTACGCTTGTAACCTTACATAGAATACGATGCTTTACTGCCTGCCAGAAGACAATAACACTAATAATGTAGCACATACGAGTATGTAGAGTTTGAGTATATAGTTTGAGTATATAATTTGAGTATAGTTAGAGTTATGTTTTTATCAACTTTATCGAATATTTATCGAAAGTCACAACCCGCTGGCCCTGTAGGAATGGGACTGTCAATGTGATTAGTTAGTAATAGGTACTAATGGTTGCCATTAATTGCTTCCCAATCAATTGGAATAGGACTGCAGGACTGAACCTATGTATTAGTAACTTGACTGCAGTTACTAAATATTAGTTTATATGCAGTTGGTATTACTTTGTATCCATGCTCTTATCTGACCTTAAGGAATGTGACGACTTTTATACCAAAACAATTTTTTTTTAATCATAACAGATTAATGAATAAGTTTATCCAATGCAGATACATAGCTTGACATATATTCCTTTTATCGTGACGTAAGGCCGGAATTTTCATTAACCGTTTTTGAAATGATAAGTTACATTTACACGCTCACAATTACGTTTAATTGCTCGCATTTAGTTAATGAAAAACGCGCAGCCTTGCTAAACCAACATGCGGTTCCCAACCTCTAGAGGTTTGCGCTGTAAGGCAGGTTCACATTAATGGTGTCGTTAGTGGATTACTGTAGCTTACAATTTTTTTTAAATAGGCAAGGCGCGGAGCTGCCTTAGTTAATATCATTTGCCGCACACCAAATCGCAAACTCACAGAGGGCTATTTATCGTGCTAAAGTACCATTGCTGCTAAAAAAACGACTGGCCTCGTAGTGGTTAGAGACCCTGACTGCAAAACCGGAGGTCGTGGGTTCGATTCCCACCCAGGACAAACATTTTTGTGATGGCTCATTTGTTCGTTCAGTGTCTGGGCGTAATAAAAATATCTATATAAGTACTATATCGGGTGTATAATACATATGTATGTTTATCAGCTGTCGGCTCATCATAGCACAGGCATTAAATTGCTTAATTAGACAGCCGTGTGTGGAATTTGTTTATTTATTATTATTATTTATTTACATCGCTTGCTTCTTTCTTGTATAAAGGACCTAGAATTATCCTGTTTATATACAGCTAGGAACTCTCGAAAACGAGATTTTAGCTATCATAAATAGAAGAAATAATGCCAAAAAGATATACTATAGGTAATATACTATACTATAGGTAAATATAAAAGTTCATGGATATAGGTGCAGAGGTAGACCAAGACTTACCTACCTTTTTTCATTTTAACTGAGTAGCAAAGGAGCAGGCAGCAGTCGTTCCTATAGACAACTTTACAATTTGATGAGTGCTTTATTATTGGATTGCCCTGTTTAAAAAGAATTTTCCCCGCAACCGAGTAGGGGTGAACCCAAATTAATCATCTGTTCAAGACATGTTTGGTAATTTTTTTATTAACAATTCAAGCGTACAAAACACTTGCACGAACATGTTCTGGTATGCAAAGTTCCCGGCGCGAAGTTTGTAGGACCTGTTCAACTCCTATGGAACATGTTGAAATATATCCCTTAATGAGATTATGTTGTACCCAAAGTACATATATGTTTGTATGTTGTGAATTACAATTTTGTCTCTTAGTATATTAACACGTTGTGTACATGTATTTTACATATAAATTACATATTTATGTAGATAGATGTCACGTTTAAAAGCGAATAAATTATTTTTCCTTTCATTTTATTTTGCTTTGGTTTTAATTGGCTATGAATTTTAATATATTATTAATAATAAAGGTAAGCTTACTTAGTACTTGTAACGTCTACTATTTGTACGTATTTAGCATCTGTTATTTGGATATTACAAACAGACATTTAAATTTTGTTATATTGGTTATATGGTATTAATGTTTTCGCATTCAAACTTTTCAATTTCATTAATGCAAGTTAAGTAGTTATATAACGCAAACGAGCATTTAGTATAACGAATTTATACAAGTTATGGAATACGGCAAACGCATTCTGATTAGCCTCGGAAAGCGCTAGAAACATCCAGAAAGTTCTCTTTCGAAGCCGAGCGAAACAGTTTAATTACGACCGCAAACATTTTCTTATGATTCTTAATACTTTTTTGAAAAGCTAGTCGAAATACTTAAGGCCTTCTGCGATTTACGACACTCGTATTATGCGTAGGGGCCTTCAGATTTTGTTATGTCAGTATTGCGAGTCGAATTAACTTTACTTCGAGAATGTTCTGCGTAGCTCTCCGCTACGGTGAATATGGTTTGACAATCTTGTGTAATATCTAAGTGCTAGAATAGTTTAATTGAAAAACGTATTATCGGGGCGAAAAGTGATTTTTGGAATTATCTTTTTGAATTGTATTAGTAAAGATTGGATAAATAAAGCAAAATAATATACGTGAAATTGATTCGATAATTTTATGAATACACATACACAAACTAAAATAACATTGTTATCTGTTAATAATTATCCAGTCTATCACGATTTTACTTCCAATACATACGGGCTATCAATAACACAAAGTTGTGCCAATATAGGCTTCAGCGTAAAATACTATATTGTCTACCTATTTCTAATTGCAAATGACTTAAGATGCAGCTCACAGTCAAACGCAAGCCTATTTTGCAATAATAATAAAAAATCAACAAAATTATGAAAAAAACACTACAATGAAAGAAAAGTATGTTATTGGATTAACGTTAATAATATAATCCCCTACAGCCGGTAACAGAAATGCGTAACTAAAACTCGAGATTAAAAATATTTTTGGACGCAAAAAGTAAGATCAACGGTCTACCGCCAAATGGGAAAATTAAATGTCATTAAGGCTGTTTTCGAACGAACGTGACTGTACCTTTTTTGTTGCTAGTCATCCTTGCTTTCAGGGTTTTGGCGATGGTACTTTAATAACACATATTAAATTTCGGTTATTTCCAAGGTATCGCTGCTTCATTTCAAAGTAATATTTATGCTGTATTCGTTAAAGCACATAACAATTTGAGCCTTATCTACTATGACGAAGCTTATATATTTATGTATCACTTAAGTCTATGTATATACATATATAAGTGTATGGCTTAAACCAATTCTTATTAACACATATTACACAATTGACATTTAAGTATAACTCGCTATAACGGTGAAAGAAAAAATCGTGAGAAAATTTGCAGTTAAAGAATACTCACCATCGAATTCTTATTAACACCTTATACTAACTGAATCCACACTAACAGTCTTTAAAGCCCTGTTAGGAGAAGTTTACAGATGTCCATGGGCGGGAGCACTTGTGACTGCTACCTGCTCGTTTGCTACTCTATTCAAATATAAAAAAAGTTCAAGGCCTAACGCCCTCTCACTTTCAGAGGAGACTTGTGTCCAGTCGTGGACCAATAAAACGATCGACAGACAGACATAATTCACTCTTTTTCAACTAGAGTGAGAACTGTACTGACTGACAAATGAAAAGCTTCCAAAAATGCGATTTTATATAGCAATCGCAAGTGTGTTTCTTCCTAACGTTAGGAAAACTCTGATGTAAATTGATAACAATAATTCTTGCTTTCAAAGAATTAAACCTTGTACATCTCTCATGCCTTAAAAGCCTTATTTAATGTCATTCTTATTTCCTCGTTTCTTTTCAGTTCCGTACATTTTGCCGTCAAATTAAAACGAAATGATTTACCGTTCCTTAAGGCCGGTTTTCAAATGACGCCTGCAAAGTTTTTAATAGATGAATGTAGAATAAATGAAGTCTCATAATACATAAGTAAAGATATATCAAGTACTCTCATTCATACTTCATATTCATACAGTAACAGAGTTGACTGGCCTCGTGGTCAAGTGGTTAGAGACCCTAACTGCAAAACCGGAGGTTGTGGGTTCCATTCCCATCCATGACAAAACATTTAGCGATGAGCACCGTTCATGGTTCTGTCTGTCTGTAATAAAAATATCTGTATAAATAGTATGTAATATATGTACGTATGTTTATCAGCTATCCAGTTACCATAACACAAGCATTTAATTGCCTAATTTGGTATCAGATAACCGTGTGTGGGATTGTCCCCAGTTGTTATTATTATTAATATTATAGCTCTCAAGCCCCGAAGCGGTTGTTGATAACAAACGTTATTTAAGGACACCGGGCGTGGTTGGATGGATGAGTTACCGTTAGTGGCAATTTGTCACGCACGTCCTGGCTTCGGAGTGTACGTGGATAAGTAATAAACTTTAACCGTTACCGCAGCCTTTTGGTGCATTAAAAACATTGGTTAGTCCAAACAGTACCCTTCTGCATCAATCTGTAGTAGAGTAGTATAATGGACTTGATAGATACTTGATAGTGACCCAAGCTCAGCAGTATATGAAAGGTCTATTATGATATTTATTGCTGACGTCTATTTTTCCTGGCTCCTACAACCTGGGATTTTTCAAAACAACAGTGAATAGGCACTTTTTAGTGCTTCACCTTAGACTGCTTCTCACTTACCATCAGGTGAGCTCGCAGTCAAACGCAAGTCTATTATACAATTTTAAAAAAGGAATCGTGGGAGTATATCACGATAAAGAAATGAAATGGAGAAGAAAGTAACACTAGAAGAGATATACTTCACAAACGTCATCTTCTACAAGACAAAAGTAAAAGCGAACAGGAGTCTCGAATTCTTCACATTTTGCCCGCTAATTCCCGCCTGAACATGTTAGACTGCCGTCCGTTCCTTTCCTTATATTTTATTCTACATTGCAACGACATACCTATCTTTTATTTAATGGAATATCGAAACACGACAGTATCGTTACAATTAAATTCTTCTTATCTAGCCTACCGCACTATATTCTACATAAAAGTTAGTTTATCAGTCCAAAGACAGGAACGTTTATTAGCAAAGACTTTACAGAATCATTACTTCAATACATATTGTCTTTTATGCAATACAATTTAAAGAAATACAATTAGAGTTTAATTTGCTTTTTAATTTGACTAAAATTACGTACGTATATCATATTTAAAATCATTTGATAATAATTATTACAATTCAAAATTAGAGTCTATAGTTTAATACAATTAAATTGAATCCTCATTCTCATGTGCTGTTACTGTACTAATACATAGTTACGATCTCCATTTATTTCATGAGAGACTGTTTAGAAGAAAATAATACTGTAGGTACTTTAAACTGAAACACGTTCCATTTAAACTGAACTACAGAACATGCTCTCCTTAAATGCAATGCTGGGAATTTTATTATTATTGTACAGTGAATGGACTTGGGTAATCGGGAATTTATTTCTTGTACAATTTCAATAAAAGACAGTAAAAAATGTGGTATTTCAAAACTAAACACAAATAGTTTAAAAGTTAATGTTTGATATTTATGTATGCGTTTTTCAATCGTATTGTGACAACCCAGTGAAATTGCGACGGCTTTTGATATATTTTCAATCAACTGTGTAATCGTAAGATGGTTTTAACAACGTACTGGTGAAGAAATTTGAGGGGTGATGGTATTGACGTTAGTGGTGATGTTATTGCGTTTTTATCGTAGTCTCAAAAAGACGTAGAGGGTTATGTATTTTTGAAAATCATCACCAAACTGAGTGATCATGCAGGAGTTGAGAAAGACATCCAATTTTATACATTTATACAAACTAAGATTCTTCCTAAATCCTTCTTCTAAATGTCTGTTGTTATCATAAAATTGTATGTTATAGTTTATTTGAAGAACGTATTACAATAGATTTTTGGGTGAATATTTCGACAGCAAAACTAAAATGTACTTAGAATATGGTAATATCGAAGCCTAAACAGGCATTTACCAAGCGTTATGCCGCTCTGGAATATTTATAGACGTTCTCGGCACAGTCAATTTACTGCAAAAAAGATTGCCATATTCAATAAATAATCTTTATGCCGCGCATAAAATTGAGACAATCGCTCCAAGAGTCACATTAAGGAAAACAAGTGAAAAGGTTCAATCGACGATATCAATAGAGGCAAACATATCAATAATAATACATGAAAGGCTGTGGAGGAAAAGGGAGGCTGGCAATAACGGGTTCCGTCCGAACTTAGACACGAGCAGATTCAATAAAATGCCTCCCGCCGCAAAGATTCTGGCTACGTGATCGAAAACATACGGGACAACAAAATGTGCGGGAAATCGTCGTTTATATTCGTGATTAATAAAAATAACATGAGATGTACAAAAGATACTTGCTGTAGTATATTCAACAACGAAAGTGTGACTGATTTATGCCAATATTTCGATTATAAACTAAAAGTTAACATAATCGATCGTATTTTTAAAGGTCTCGTAAGTCACATCGCTCTGTAAAGTATGGGCTTTACAGAGAGATCTATTCAAGTTACAATGGAAGAAGTGCTGAGAATAGCCTCTTTCCGATCGGTCAGAGTTCTATAACAGCAACATTTTAAATGGCGATGAAAACATTATTGTGGCGATATATCGGTCAAGTATTAGGAAAGTGACTGTATTGAAATGTCCACAATACAACCTCGTATTATTCATAGGCGGCACAATAGTACGAGTCAGCGATTTCTTGAATGGAATACTATTTGAAGTCCGTGGAAGTGCTCATTTCGAACGACTCCTAGAGGTTTCTTACACAATTTGAACTGAATGCGGTGTCATATAAATCTAATATCTGACAATTTGTCACGAACGTACCACCGGAATAGCGTGTCCTCTAAAGTTTCCAGTCAGAATTCACTTCAGAAATTCGGCTTAGTATCACCCGATCATCGATCGTAAAGTTTTAAATTCTCTATTTCTTTATCGTCATCAATTAAAATCACGTGTACTCGTATAACAGTAAATATTGTTACGAATTAATGGCTCGTCTAATCCAAAATAACTTTAACTATTTCACTTTAATTCATTGATAAGGGTTGTACGGATCGGGGGTAATATTAACTTTAAAATTAATTTTGTATAGGTAAACTTGATAATTAATAGAGCGGACTGGTGGAGTGAATTATAATTTAGTCGATCCCAATTCATTCGGGAAGAGGTCCCTTGGTACGGGCGCCTGACGTGTCTATTAAAACAGGAGTTCAAGTTAATCTCATTGGTTGGCAGAATGGTGATTGATGTAGAAAATTTGAAGGAACTGCTTAAAAAGGTCACTTTTAATAACTAACATGTCCTTTTGTAGGGTTGTTTAGTAACATGTTTTAATGGTCGCCAAGTGCTATTTATCCCTTTCTGTTATTTTTTATTTCACGTGCATTCATCGTTTCATGTGTTTAATTGGCTGTTATTTAATTGTGTCTGTCTTGTTACTGCCCCTATGTCTTTCCCTGATAGTAGGTATTCAGCGCACGGTACAATTTAATGCCCAGCTACTAGCTAATTCTATCCATAAGTACACTCTCGCAGACAGCTTTCATCCAATCTGGCGGTAACCATAATTTGTCAAGTGATATATTTAAATTAGCTTATTCCTAGCAAGGCAAAGAATCTTAAAATATTATGTTAGCATTGAATTATTTTCTTTTGTCAGGAATGACTGTTGGTTTCCATGGCATCAATTGTATAAGGAATGAGAGGATTATTGATAGACAAATCACGGTCATTTCATATGCAAACTGGAATTCATTATTTAAATTGCACGGGGAAATAAATGAGACTTTTTTTAAAAGAAAAGTTGCTTTCAATGAGAGCTTCGCTCGTTAACGTACTAAGTTACTTTTTTAATAATTAGACAGAGTTGTTGAATCTTAATTAAAACATTTTTCACTAGCTCGCATTTGCTATTAAAGTTTATTTCGCACGCGGATAAACTTGTGCTGTACCTATAGTGTGCAAGTTTTTATTGTTACAATCGTTGTTCTTAAATGTTGTAATATGAATTTCAATTAAACTTCGCTCTTGGCCTAGATTTGCTACGTTGCGCTATTAATCATGAGACAAATTTTGCACCTCTTTACAAAGTCTGTTCCCATCAATTTTACTTTCTTCTTTCGCAATATTTATATTCCATATATATTCCTTAATAGAAACATAAATTTGACCTTAAAACCGTTTAAGAATAGCAATGAAAAATAAAACCGCAAAAGGAAATACTTAACGAAGAACACGAAAACGCTAATTGAACTTCCACCGTTGATACAGAATTGGATAAAGAAATTCTTTGAAGAGCATTTTGTTGAGTGAACGACTTCCAACTGTCGGCTCTTAATGAAAAGACATAATTAATGAAGGCTTCAGTGTGACTAGTGGCCAGAAATAGAATTACTTAAAGGACACTTTGCTCGTAAATTACCTAGAACTGAAAAAGACGAAGAAGTGTTTTATATGGATCTCATTATAATTCAGCGGATGCAACCGCTTTATTGCCAAATACTATAAAAGCTATGAAAGTTAAAGCAGCTCAAGTGTGTAACGATACAGATGTTTACGCATTTACTTCATGTCTGCTGAAAACATTAAGAACCTGATGTGATGGTAAATCTTCTCTTAAGACATCGAAACATTAGACGGAAGAGTAATGTAACGAAAAAAGACCTCGTGTAAATGCATTACAATTTATCAAACATGTCTGCAACCCATTTATGTCTTACTTTTAGGTACGGGTTTCACTTTCAACTGGACGCACACCTTTCAGCATACTCAGCACGCTACTTCAGACTTTCAATGGAACTGGTGTATATATATAGTGACTTCACCAACTACGAATTTATATAAATGCATTTCTATATTTATTTGGTAGCCAAACGTTTTGTTCACTTTCTTTACAAACGCCAAAGAAGTCACAAGATTGATAATAAACGAGAGACAAACTTACCATAAATCCACTTTAGTCCCTAATCTAGTAACTATTAAACTTGTAAGAGTTTCTAAATCAAAAAGTCCTTTTGTTTTACTCCTTTAATCTACGGCTCCATTTGCTATTTGATCTAGTTGCCGTTTGGTCTCAAAGAGACTTCGTTGCTATAAATTAAAAAAAGACAAGCTCGTATTTGTATTTGCTCTCTGCTTAGGAAGTTATTTTGCGTTTTTTTAACGGAGCACCACATCTTAGTGGCATGTTATAAATTAATTTTTGGAATTAAAAAAAGATGGAAAATCTGATGGAAAAAACGCCCAAACCCTACAAAAGTATGTATCTTACAATATGTAAAAACATTTATGTATTTCAATTTGAAATATTGAAATAACCATGATATAGAAATTTGCACAAAGGCACTTGACAGACTTCTGTTAGTAAGCTGGTTACACAAGTCTTTAAGTTTTTGTTTGCCAATCTCGAGTTCAGAGGAAAAGGAAAAAAGCGCAAGATGACATTATCCTGGATCATGTTCTATTAGAAGTAGGTTGCAAACTGTTCAGTGTATTTAAAGTAGAGTTTAAAAACCTTTCTACGTTCTTTTCTTTTACTGAGAATTAGAGACATTTCTATCTTAACTAATCTGCAAATAACAATCTAAAACGCATCATTACCATCATTATTATCATCTTCATTATCATGAGCCGACATTAGTCTACTACTAACCTTTAGCCTTTCCCAAGGCTCCCTTCTGAGCCCGATTTTGAATTCTATTCATCTAATACCTACTTCTGAGAATTCGTTTAAGTCAAGCCATATTTTTATTTGTTCGATTTGGTGCGTCACGCATTCTCTATCTTTTCCTCCCTATCAACAATCGGAACACTGGTTACATTCTTTATCAATCCTTGGATTATTATATTACGCTGGATTTCCCTAAATAATCTGTTTCTCATTGTGTTTCATTATGAGACAGTTTAGCATGTTTTTCGATTTTTTAACATTTTGTGTTTGCAAAATTTACAAGTTTTTAAAAGAATTAGCTTAATATAATGTAATGTAAAACCCAATTTCAATACTAATTAAATAAATAAGTTTACAGTCTGACGGATTTTCTCTAGCGGATAAAGGCGAATTTCAATTTTCTTATTTTATCAACATCGTAGTATTAAACTAATGAAGGACTAAAACAGGTTGTTTCGCGTAAATTGAACGAGCTGGATTAGTGGAGTCGAACGGGTTTTTCTAATTTGCTTTTTTCGTTACTTCTTTTGCCGCAACTAAAGATATTCTCTTATTAGCTACGAGTATATCCTTAGATGTTCTAAATTAATGAACATCAGTCGGTTGTATAATAGGATTCGTGGTTTCTTTACATATTACATATTTTTGTCAGTAAAACTTTGGAATTTACGAAATTCAGTTAATTTCATTCGCTAGTATGGAAACATTCAAGTTATATTTTTTCTGAATTTAGCTTTGCAGTTACCATTTAGCCTGTTATAAGAATTTATATCATTAGTACCTATATCCTTAGAATGATTACTGTGTATTTCGTCACATTACAGGCTACCCTCAAATTATCAAGTTTCACTTATATCACCTTCACCTTTGGCGTCCCCGGACGTAAAACCGCTATCGCATCGCTATTTCACAACAAATGCGGGTAGTTACCGTTTATCGCCAGGTTCCAGCGCGTCTAGCTATCTGGTGTACAGGGCTACGTTTAATAGCGCAGGCTTTTTATGAGCGTGTTTGGCGAAGATCCACGGACGCCTTTTTGCTGTGTAATTTGTTTTGCGTTCCGTAGTGATGTGCTCGCAGACGGTTGAAATATCGACAAGTTGGATAACAACAGTTGATTGCAAGTAACCTGATCATTCATTAATCAAATGTAAATGACAAATTTGTGGTAGATACGAGTAATCGTCACCGATATTTCTAACTTTCTACATTTGGAGATGGTTATTCCCAGCATGTGAAGGGTTATGACCGTAGTTTAACGCGCAAGTTAAGATGGAGCTATTTTATGCGTGCAGTCAATTTTTCTTAAAAATTATATGCGTTTTTTTTACAAGCTATTTTGCGAGCTGCCGTCAATTAGTGAACCGAGTTTCACGTTAATCCACAATCGATAAAAACTTGTTGCGCCCCTAATCAACTTTACGAACTATGTGTATGGGAACGTTTGTATGCAAATGCCTGTGATAACGCATAGTACACATACATAACATTAAAGAAAAACAAGGGAGGAGGGAGCCAAGTTCGAGCTTACAATCCCTTTATAACCCCGATTGGTATAGTGTTCTCATAAACCATATCACCCCCTTTCACATATGTTCCATTCCTGTGAACGAATTATGGTCAGTGCTTTTTAGGGTTCCCTACCTAAAATGTAAAAACGGGACCCTGTTACTAAGCCTCCTCTCCTCCTCTGTCTGTTTGTCCGTCTGTCCGTCTGTAACTGGTCTGTATCTCATTGACCGGTTTTTGTTTTCTTCTCCATTCATCCATATGGTCCGTGCTATATATATATTTAGTGGTAGATAATGCGACTATATTTAAGTAAAACACCAATTGAAAAGTAAACATTACGACCTTTTTTCAGTCACGTGGCTTCTTAACGTTTGATAGCTTTTCCTGTCATGCATATAATAAATATTAGGGTTGAGCAGAGAATCTATGAAATAACAGGAAAACAGCTATGACAAATGATTTAATAATTTGAAATTATTTAACAATAATATTTCAATATTTACGACATTTTAACACGGTTTGCTAATTCTAAATTAGGTAGTGTGTATGGTAAGGAAACAGCTGACAAAGTACATATAAGTATACATTACTTGATAAATACTATAAATAATATTACACCTAAGAACAATAAATATTCGTAGTAATTAATCACACGAATATTTGTAGTATGAGAATCGAACTTACACCCGGCAGAATTTGGATTCATCGTTCAACCAACGCGCCACTCTGAACACTGAATGTATCGTTCTAAATTCAAAACAAATGTCAAAATACTTTCTCTAAATTCCTTTCAGTGTTGCACGTGGTTCTTATAATAAGCATAAAAACACCATTTTCACAAAAGAAACAGCTGATTCTCATTCCGGGCTAAGCAACTTTACGGACAATGCGTGAAGGATATTTGCATGCAAATATCCCGAATATATGGCATCGTGAACAACGAAAGCATAAGGGGAGAGAGATGATATAAATATTCCTTATTGTTGCAATTGTTGCCAGCGCAAACACATCCTATTCGTACAATCTTTTACTGAACAAACGATAATAAATAAATAATTAAAATAAATAACTGGATACATATCCACACACGGCTATATGATCCCAAATTAGGCAACTGAATGTCTGTGTGGTGACCGGACAGCTGATAAACATACATATAAACATACGATGTAGTACTTATATAGATATTTTTATTACGATCAGACACAGAATAAACAAATGTGCTCATCACACAAATGTTTGTCCTGGGTGGGAATCGAACGCACGACCTCCGGTTTTGCAGTCAGGGTCTCTAACCACTCGACCACGAGGCCAGTCAAAATGAAATGAAGCTGGTAGAACCTGTATACGGTTCGCTCGGGGAAGTACCACCGCCACACTGCCAAGAAGCAGTTTTTTCTAGAACATTCTGTTTCGGTCTGAAGGGTGTGGATGTGTCCACGTATATACCAGAGGCGACCATCTTAGTCCTTTAACTAACAGCAGTTGTTTCAACTGTGTTTCGGTCCGAAGGGTGTGGTTACCGGTCCACTTGCGTACCAGAGGCGACCATCTTAGTCCTCAAGAGTAGCAACATATCTGTGACCGACTTCTGACAGATTAACTACTAACACTCACTAACTGCACCTACTAACATATACTAACTGGGCTAATATCACTAACAGGAAAGGGACTCATGTAGTCCTGTTACTAAAGAATACTCACCAACTAATTTATTAACACCTTATACTAACTGAATTCACACTAACAGTCACTACTGCCCTGTTAGGAGTCGGTTACAGATGCTGCCTGTTCGTTTGTTACTCCATTCAAATAATAAAAAAACACTGGTTAGCGTATTTATTGTTTCTTAATTCTTTAATGTTGCGTTGTCCTATTGAAGAAGCATATAGACCCATTAATTGTATTATCTTTTGAGATCTATTCTTTGTTGCAGATTTAATTACATTATATAAAAAAAAAACTATCTAACTGAAGACTAGTGGCGTGTCTTACCAAAATCGATACCGATAACTTAATACAGCGTCAGAAGCGCCGACGGGAATGAAGTCACGTAGAAAAGTTACGGTCCCTCGGAGTTTATAAAACTCAATGCGAGCCTCGCACAGTGAGGAACTCTCGCGTTCTCCAAATCCATAACTCAACCGATCATTTGATTGCGCGATTTAAACGAAGACGCAGCTCTTATGGATTGTAGTTTCAAGATCATCTATCTATACATAAGTTATAATAAAACTGTTCTAATAAAATTGAGTTCAATGCTGTACATTGAATGAAAACTAAAAGGAATACCTCTAGGGGTCTTCATACTAATACAAGCTAAAAAAATTCATTTTGAAATTTATCTCTGTCTGTTGTCCGGCTTTCACGCAAAAACGGCTGGACGGATTTTGATGAAACTTTGTTTGTTATGTAACTATTAGTCCTCGTCAACATATAGGCTTCATTTATTTTGATGAAGAGATTTGGAGGTATTTTTTTTGGGTTTTGTTAAATGTACAGAATTGAACTCCTCTACAATTTTATTATATGTATAGAAATAGATATGTACTACAAATAATTGTTCTTTGACATTGTTATTTAACAGCACGTTAATAAGAATGAAAAATTATCCATAAAACCCGCACGTGAAAGTTCAAAGGCTTGTGAGAAATTCTCTCGAACTCTACATATGATTTTTTTAAATAAAGCGTTCCATTTTCATATAATATATATGATCCGTTAAATGTCAAGTGTCGTTATAGTTCATCGAATCGATCAAAGTCTAGACCTTTTAGTACCCTTTCAATCTTTAAACTAATTTCTACTTGTAAAATTATATCGGTAGCTATTTTTTTATTCTTAAACTTTAGTACAAGATCACATTACTGTTAACCTAAAGATGACAGAGATATAGCGTGATAAGTGTATGCTTGATGACAGTGTAATATCCTAACACAAGATGGTTTAGGGTTAGTGGCCCTGTTTGCTGAGCTGGAAGTTGTGGGTTCGATTTCCAAACAGTTCAAATATGTGTTCTATGTCTGTTACCGACAGTTGATAAACTAACATAACGTATAATTGTAACTCTTAAATAGTTATATTCATTACAACCCGAAATACACTAAAGAAATGTTCACATCACACTTATATATGTCCTGGGTGGGAATCAAACCCATTACCTCCGCTTCAGCTGTCTGTACGGTACATAATATAGTACACAATGTTCATTTTTAATGGTAAGGTCCAAAGCAATCTCACTGATTACTCAACTTTGAATATAAATCACCGTTGGTACAGTTCCCTCGTGGTAGAAATAAATTTCAATACTTTTAATAATATCAACAAGAAACCGACCCTCACTAATTTCGTAAAAGCATTCTATTAGTAGTATTCAAATGCGAATTTTCACTCAGTTTCAACTTATCTAATAGACACATCTGGTAGACTATGGCTTACTCCCTCTTACTATAGGAGTAGACTCGGTCCAGCGGTGGATCGATAAAAAGGGTAAAAAAAGACGAAGAGTGACGTCAACTCCTTTCAGTTGTTAAATAACAAATAATAGAACTCCTTGACAGCTACTGTTTGTCTGAATACTTCACTTGGAATGTTTCAAAACAAACGTGACTAACCAAGTCCTATATTTCAGAGTACACCTCATTTAACAGAATCCGAACTTGTAATGTGTTAGATAATAAATAAAAGAAAGTCAGATTTAGATATGACTTTTATTTTATTTTATTTGAATAGCAAACGAGCAGGCAGCAGTCACAAGTGGCCGCTGCCGCCCATGGACGTCTGTAACCGACTCTTGACAGGGCTGTGGGGACTGTTAGGGTAAATTCACTGTAGTGACTTTTGTTAAGTAAAACTTTCATTGCCTGCCAGTTGATGGCAAATAGCTCCTGAATCTGTAGAGCTAGAGACAGAAGTATTTCCTCAGCATTAAAAAAACAATTGAATATAAGACATTACTGACCCCTTTATTTGTATGAAGATACGAGTAAATACACTGTTGTGTGGGCCATATTTTATTTTGCATTCGCGTCGTCGTTTCCAAGTTTCACATTTCTTTAAGAGTGAAAAAATAAATAAATTGAACAGCTCTTTTAATAAATAGATTCTTTTCAACGGCACGTTTCAATGCTGTAGCGGTTTTCAGTCCTTTCCGGTGCATTTTTATACGCCTTATTTTATTACGTGATATTTTTATTTCTTCGACGTAACTAAGTGTGTCATTGTAAGTCGTACACTGTGTGCATTCGATATGAAATGGTGCAAATACTCTTCTCTCATAGCTGTGTAGCAACTGACAACTGACATAGCGATACTTTTCACACGCAGACAAAAGGTTCCGCAACGGTTTTTTCTTATATTAAAAGAGTTCTGGGAATTTTTTTTTGCCGGCTTCTTACATTCGGCTTAACCTACAAAAATGTGTCTTATAATGAATAAATGGAGCCGTTCAAGTTTTTTTCTCTATATTAAATAAATAAATAAACTGGGGACAATTCCACACACGGCTGTCTGATCCCAAATTAGGCAATTGAATGCATGTGTTATGGTGACCGGACAGCTGATAAACATACATATAAACATACGATATAGTACTTTACATAGATATTTTTCTTACGTCCAGACACGGAACAAACTAATGTGCTCATCGCACAAATGTTTGTCCTGGGTGGAAATCAAACCCACGAGCTCCGGTTTTGCAGTGAGGGTCTCTAACCACTCGACCACGAGCCCATGTCGATAGATGAGATAACGCAATAATACCGGTGCGAAGGGTCGGTGACGCTTCACTGAATATGCAAAAGTCGCGATGTGAAGGTACATTTTATACCGCTGACCATGTAGAGCGTAATGCAAACTTTAGCTTAATACAACATTAGCTTAATCAATCATTGAGACTTTCATATTTTGGCAGTGTCAGATCGAAACAAGTGGGCTACGTCAACAGCATATTGGCCTTTTCATTGTCATAAGGCGTGAATCTGCCGGTTGACTTAGCCCAC
>DWGJ01001231.1:0-21367 GCA_018246895.1 Aspitha aspitha aspitha
TTTGATAAAATCAGTAAATCTTTTCTCCTGTAAAATTTTGATTTTTCGATTACCGAGTTATTGCTTGGGGGCGTCGAATTGTAACTGAAATACTGAAATATTAGAAAGTTTTAACGTTTGGAAATATAGTACATTTAAACACGCGATGTCGTTTTATACTGTTCACCGGTAAACCAGTTTATGTCAATTATATGTATTATTAGCGCCTAATTCGTGACACGAGCCTAAACTGGTTCCTACATCAATATTTGTACTTCACAAAAAATTATAAATAGCATGACAAATGCAACTTAGTTAATGATATCAGCAAATAATTAACAATATCCCGGTGATACAGACGTACGATAAGTAAAAGATTGGACGGGAAACAAAGAAGACAATAAATGCAAATGTTTGTTTGTAATACCATTTTGATTTATTTACTTACATTAATTACATATTTATATTAATTGGCTACTCGCAATTCAAAATCACACCATATTGTAAACTAGTCAATTACATTTTAACTTCAAAATGCGCTTAACGCGGTTAGCTTGACTAGACTTCTTGTTTATTTTGTCACACCATTCACACCTACATTTCACGAGGGATCTACCCCGAGCATATCATAATTTGTACAATTACAGCACTACTATACAAATCTTTAACTGTTAAGGAAACAAAATACAACCATAAACTAGGATCACATACTTGAAACTTAAAATAAAACTCGTAGGTGGCTACGAATGTAGCTCTAATGTGTCACAAATGACTCTTGGGTCTACGCCGTAGCTGCGCATAGATGAGACCCGCGGGTTTGTCAATGGGTTGGTAGATGTGGTGCCGCGGATCGCCCTTCGTCACGTTGGCTGGAAACTTCGACACGTCGATGTTGAGGTAATGTTTGTTTGGCATCGTCATCCTGATCCATGTTATCTACAAACAAAAGATCGGCGTTTGTATTATAAGGTTTTTTTTTTCTTTTCTCAAATGTTCAGTTCGTAACTAATTGGTCATTAATAAGATAAATTTAATTCGATCAACAAATAATCAGTACATGAACAACATCGTCGGTAAATTAAAGATTAGTGTTATCGACCAGAAGTGCTGTTACATATTATACGAGTACATAGAATCGTCGGTTAATTGTAAATGTGCCGGTACCCAAACAGGATATAACATAGGTCATTTAAAATTAGTTTTACGACCTTCCTTGAGTTATTCCCAGTTCCCAATGGCTGATAATCTTTGCCCTGAGCAATGACTTCTCGTGCGAGCCTAATCACGCGACCCGATAATAATTGTCGTCTACGTAGACGTGACGTGAGTCTGCAATATTACAGCTAGTTTTACGAGTAATTGCTGGTAAAAGACATAATTTTTTATCCTATTTTGACGCTTGTAAAGTATGGTACAATATTATATAGAAAAAATTACTTATGTCTATGATTTATCACTGTCTATTTCTAGAAAATTTCTTTGGCTTTTATTCATGAACTAGGTGTGCCCCAGGGTTTCGCCCGCGTTAACAATGTACAATCTATTAAAAAACTATTTTAAGAACGTCACGCTATGATTAGGTACTAAAAGTAAATATAGTAAAAAATTACGCGGAAAACGGAGGAATAAAGGAACGCGTTTTTGATGCTGCTCCACTCCTGTTAGTCATAGCGTGACGTTATACAACCTAGAGCCTTCCTCAATAAATGGACTTATTTAACACAAGAAAATTTTTCAATTCGAATCAGTAGTGCGCGAGATTAGCGCGTTCAACCAAATAAACAAACTCTTTATAATATTAGTATAGATATAACCGCGATTACCTTTGGCTAGAAGTGTGTAATGAGATGTATGGACTATTCTTATATATGTTTTCGCTGAATACGACTTAACAAGCAAATTATTGTCACTACAAAATTAACTAATATAAGTCCCGTTCTTTGACGGTACCGCTACGTAGTCAATTTTAACCTTCTTTTTTACCTTTTAACAATTTTAACCTGAATATCCCTTAGATAAAAGATATGGCCCGGTTAGAAACGTTTAGAACGATAACCATCATATCTGTCCTCCAAACGATGTAGTAGAAGTAAAGTTAAAAAAATTACAAATTTCTATCATTACGGGAGCGACTACGTTTTCGAAATAATCATAGAGCTTCTATCTATTCAGAGAGTTGTGATACTATTGTTTAGTGTGTTTACATGTCGACGCGTCATACAGTGCAACAGCATAACAGAAGTACACGAAGATAGCCCGGGCACATGACCAACGATAAGCAAATAACATAAATGATAACCATTGTGTATTGAGGGCGATGTTCCTTCAAAAGTAATCGCTATTTGTCTTCGTAGTCTCTAGATATAATAAATAGACTCTTAATCTGCTTGTAATGCTGTTTGCAAGAACCGCAATAACAAGTTAACGCGTTGAAAATACAACACATAGTTGTTTCAGTAAAGGCATTTTTTTTCTACGAATAACATATTGCTATTTTCGGACAGCCCATTGATATGTGCAAAAGCTGACCTGAGGTCAGACATAAATACGTTGCAAAGCTTGGTTTTAAATTTAGAAGGTTCATAAACATATGTTATGTACATAATATTATCGTTCATATTCAAAACATATTGTTCATTAAGATTTATCTATAACCAATTATATCAGTTGATTGATTGTTTAATGTTTAATATTAGACACATTTGTGATAGATAGCTTCATGGTCAGACAGTAGACAGGTAAGCTCAATACATGTTAAAAGTTTTCGTTCTGCTTAGCTCTATTCCAAAAAGTTCTATTCCTACCAACATTCCCTACAGTCTTAAATATTAAGAATGAATTTCTGTCAACAGTAAATCGTAGGAATAATGTTTATACCTCTGAAACTTTTTCTAACACTGTCTTTTGCGCTTGGTACAACGTATGCTGTACAGATGGGGAGTACACCCCCACATCGGGGGGTCCCGCAAACTTGTCCAATATAGCGTCCTTCACGGTCAGCCACGCGCTGTCAAAGTCAGTTGTTCGCATGTTGTCGTACGTCCATTCTGCTTCAACCACCGTGCTATAAAAATAATGATAATACATACATATCGTCACGCCAGGTCCCTAACGGGGTAGGCAAAAAGCAGCGAGTGCCAAACATGTCTGTCCTTACAAACCTGCCGTGCTTTATCTGCATTCATCATTATTATTTATTATTATTCCCGAATAACGATAATAAATAAAATATTTCATACTTCGACGTCAAGAAAGACATGTACACCATATACGAAGGCACTTGTAGCGTCAAATCAATTGCAGGTTAGATAATAAGGCGGATAGATAAGGTTAGGTGAGTTACTGAGTTACAATTATTACACGAGTTAAAAAATGATAACTTTATACAATAATCACAAACATAAACGTTTCTCAACATCAGTCATCATTGTTTCCTTGTCAAATCGGTTATGCATAATATGCAGCCAATACTTAATGCTTCTCAAAAGCCCCAATTCCAATATTCTTTTCATGGGCTACCACAGAGACCTAAAAGGCCCAATACAGATTTTAGAATAATTACTAAATATTCGACCAGGAATCGAACCACAGATCTTTTGCACAATTGATAAACATGGTGACTAATGTGTTGTGTGTGTGTCTAGATATAAACTTCAATTAACATTTAAACTGAAAATCGATTAAGCTTGCATAGCAATCATTGAAACTGAGTGGCATCTAATTAACACGCGTTAAATACCTAAATATTCTCTCGGCAGCATCAGATAGCGTTGTATATTCGTCTTGAACAAAATCGACGAAAGCCGATTGTGTTGTCTTCAGAACTCGAAGACCTCTCAGACCCGACTTCACGGCCACCGCCTCTGTGACAATATCATAAAGAAAACATTAATTTATCAAATAACAACACTGTTTTGTAGTTGCGAATAAACTTTGTACTCACCGTGCCGAGCTTGCGACACTTCACACCACCTCGTAGCCGTCGGAGCGAAAATGAACGCATGATTGTGTGGAGCACCCGCCTGTAGTCGTTCCCAGGGATATTCCATAACATGACACTTCGCTTCCAAGACTTGTTTGTAAGTATACAAAAAGTGGTTCACAACAACTGCACCGAATTCCTCCGGCGTCTTTATGCCGTGTTTTTTCGCTAGCAAGTAAACCGTGTTCTTCTGCGAGTCAGTCGCGACCACCTCCTTGTTGTCACCGACCACGTAGGCCGACTCCGATGACAGCTTCAACTCGGTGGACACCTCGAACTCCCTGATCACGTGGTATTCTCCGTCGCGGTGCACGTGTAGCAGTTTCACCGACCCCTTCCCGTAGCCGTGGTCGCTGAGCTCGAAGCGGCCGCCCGTGTCGGCGGCGGCCGTCGGTGACACGCGAGCCTTCGCCCCCGCAGTCGGACCCTCGCCCGAACTTGTGTTCGAGGGCTTTGCATAAATTCTGTATTGACATCCACATATTGGCACATTAAACAATTGAAAAAAGAAATCCTACTTCAAACCACTTTTAATATCCGTTTCACTTACTTTTTATCTAAATTTATTATTAGAGTTATTTTTATTGTAACTGTTCTATAATATTTAAATGACGATTAACTGACGTTCTAAATTATATCAAATTTACCTGTTTGTACTTGTCCAGGGCATCTTTGCAATAAATAACTTATTTTATTTTAAGCGTGTGCAGGAAACAGCGCCTGTTCATTGAGCCAAGAAGAGTGTACGATAAATAAGCTCACTGGGTTATTTATAAGGGTAACCTGTGACCCATGTTATCGGTGACGAGCACGCGCCGCGCCTAATGCGCCAAGAGGACATTATCTTCCCTTTATTAATGTCATTTATCTAATAAGGAATAATAAATATCGAAAATGTAAACAATGGCGTCCGGTCTCCACCTGCTATTTATTTCAATACTCAACTGTTACATTGAAATATGTTATGTTAATTTAGACATGCATAAGTATTTTTTATATCTACAAGTCGGCAGCAGTCACCGGAAACCGCTGCCGTCCAATAACATCAGCCACCAACGTCTAATAGGACTATAGGAACAGGATTCAAGACTAGGACTATTAGTATACGTGCATTTAGTATTTGTTAGTATGCACCCTTTTCACGTCACTTCTTCTTTAACAAACACATTTCTTATGCTTTCATTGTCAAACACTTATCAGTGTATTTTAAAGATATTTCGAAAATCGAATATTTCGAATAATATTCGAATAAAGTTGTCAACATAAATAATTCCACCATCACGTGAATAACTTAAAATTAACTAAGCGACGATATCTACATACTTCTGACGAAAATTACAGCTTAACAAAAACAAGGTTACAGTTTATCAATACATATGTATACATGTGTTATATGTAGGTACATACAAATACATACAATCCGCAAAATATTATTTAACTTTTTCAATTCTTCTTATTCATTACAGTCGTTACTATAAGACCAAACCGGATTTAAATTTGTGTCATTAAACATAAAAATATTTAGAGAACGATATACAAATGTATAATGAGAATAATGTATATTTTATCTTTCGGCGGCAATATGCGTACATTTTATTTTTATCGATACCGTTGCTGTATCAAAACAAGCATAGACTTACAATAATCGTAAGAAGCTGTGAAGAAAACAACTCCAATTTTACTGTCGATCGCAAAGTAACCGTGTACAATATTTTCTTATCGACATACATTCGGTATGCCTAGCTAGACATCGCGGCTATAAATATTCTCTAAATAGCGCTTTATAGAGACACGAATGTTTTGTTCAGTACTTTGTGTAACAATATAATAGGTAAGCGTAATTGGCAGACATTTAAGATGCTTTTTTTGTAATATTTATTTTATATAATCAAGCACATAGATACATTTTACTAAATAAGTAAAGGTACTAAATACCCTATGAATATGGACCCTATATATACATACATACATTGAGCATATTAAAAGAAGTAAAACTGTCATCTGTGTTTCATTTTATATGGTTTTCAAATAAAATTTTGTTACAGTGTACAATAAAACAGCCAGCAATGCGGCAACACGAAGGCGTGGTAAATATCTTGATACAAAAAAGGAATGTGTGATACATTAGTCGTATTTGTAAACTGCAATGAATAATACATACGTTGGTAAAAAAAAGGAAATAATTAGGTAAATTTGAATACTTAGAATTACCCGTATCTCGCGTTCCATACACATAACCGTAATATTATTTATGTAAGGTTCCAGCGGATGGTTTTATGATACTGAACGTGTAAGCAATAATATAATAAAACATTTACGTTTCTCACCATAAACTAAACATAATATACCAACAGAACGTAATAACAAAAAATATTTGTAATATACCTTTGTTAGTGGCAGCTGCTACAGTCATAAATGGCTTAAACTTTTATAGAACGCTATTCCTAACGATCGCAAGGAGAAATATTTTAAATGAAGATATTTTATTAGCAAAAGCTAATAAACTGGCCAGACAAATGTGGCGTCGTCTAGGAGACGCACTACACTCTATGCAATTCAACGAACTCTACTAACCCTCGAAGCTGTAGACCGGACTAATTTGATTTCAAAACTGTAGTCATCGATTTCTCAAAGCTAACAACCTCCAACGATGACACATTTTCTGTCGTTTCACAGTAAATTAAAATATAAATAGGTAACCATATTAACAGATGATTTGTTTAAAAACTGAAGTTAATCAGTAGTCTATTGAGAATTCGGTACGTGTGCTTAGGTTACATTTATTACCTTTTCTGAAATAAGGTAGGTTTATATTTAATAGGAAAATGCGTAATACGACATATCCCCATTAGTTATTCCTTAACGTATTTTACTAAATTATAATTTTGCAAACAGTAATAAAATTAAGAACACTAATTTTACGCGTACATTCCTATTCGAATGTGAAATCAAACCTAGATATTTTTTTCAATTTTACATAAAATCTGTTACGATTCTCTCGTAAATTTTATCGTGACATTATTATTGACAATGATTCAGAATATCATAGTTCTAATCTACACAGTTACTGTAAATTAGTACATACTTTTATAACAGACATATTATGTCTACAAGTCAGTAAATAAAATATTAAGTACACAGCTAAGTGCTATCTGTTCTTCCGATGAGATAATTCTGTATCATATGTTAGATAACCCGCGAAGAATTTATTTGTGCAGACAAGGAAACGATCTGGGCGTTAGTTGCGAAATAACGTAACCGGGTCGGGCGGGCGGCGAGACGGCGCGGGCGGGCGGCGCTCTCTAGAGCTTGCGTAGCTTTGTTTTATGTCGAAATCTTATCTATGAAACTTATCTAATTAACGTTTACTACATTGATATTTTGAACACAAACGGATGTTTCATAAAAAATACGACGTTATCAACTTAATAATTAATGTAGTACAACACACTTAGAAAGAATAATTAAAATTATCTTCAGATTTGAAAGTCATTCACACACAACAGTTGTCATAGCAATGAGATAAACCTAAATGTTAAAAAAATGTGAGTATTTTATTATTCTTAATTTAATTTCAATGTTAGTACGCTTTCTAACAATATCAACTAATGTTATGTAAACAAGTCAGATAATGAAATACAAAGAATTTAATTTAAGAATACTCACTAATATTTGTATTACGTGTATATCTTTACGATTAGTACAGGTCATTTCATGTGAAACATGCAGTTTTATTTCGGGCCACACGAGATAAATTTTTATGTTTAATAACAGATGTATATAGCAACAGTCTAAATAAATACTAGTTCGCGAACCGCACTATTTTCTCGGAAATAGCTTTCAACATTGCTACCGATATTTCCGACAGATCGATGAGTATATCGATATAAATAATGATTGGCGTCTCTAGCGCGGGCGCGACGGCGGCGGCGGCGCAATGCGCAAGCGCGATGGCGAGGGCGGGCGGCGCCGTGACGTGTCGCGTCGCTCAGCTGACGGCGCGGCCCGTGACGCAAACACTCCACGCAGGCCGGCGCGCACGATCCGCACGCTCGCTGCGAGCCGAGTCGCTACAGGCGATGCTGACGGCCCGTTCGTGAAGTGACACTAGTGCTACAGTGTTTATTATCCCGATGATGGTCAGACGCAGCGGCCGATACACCGTCAACTGGAGAGGGTTCAAAGATGGCCTTGGCAATAAACCCCCGGACGACGGTAAGTCTCAGTTACGACAGGTCGACGTACGAACAGAGCTAACCTCAAAGTGCCGAACAATAAAATGCCACACATGACTTGTCGGCACTTAGGTGATAGTACAAATGTAAATATGCAAAGGGTCACGTGAAGTTATAACCACGTAACCGCAATACATTAATCTCTTATTAGGTTTGCGCAAACAACGCGTATAACTTTTTTATCGCCAAATACCTACTTTGGTCCACTATTTGAGAGTACAAAAACAATTGGCAGATATAAATAGTTACAAAATACTTGCGTTCTACTTTAATTTCAGGGCGTTTAGATAAGATAAAAGTAGGCAGAATTTTATATTCTTGCAAAAAAAATTACAGATCTAGTCGTTTACTATTGTATGGTAATTATTGCTAAAATGAAGATTTAGATCTTTGATCCCTTGAAAAAATTAGTGAAATAAAAGGATCATCTTTATCTAACACAGTGTAACCTTTTATTTTTAGTTACACCACCTATGCTAGTATATTTAACAATGTAATGATTTATCTGCATATACTTAACTTTCAAAGTTCCAGTTAGGACGTAAACTTTATACCGTCAGGTAAAATATGTTACGTAATAAATAAGTACATGTGAGTGCCTTTCGCAGTAAAGACATTATGATTACAGTAGGCTTCCGGGAAATGTGCATGACTTCAAAGTGAAAGCTTAATTAAGATAAATGAGTTCGCTCTACAAGCGAGTGACGTACTCTTAAAATAATTAATTTCTGTGAATGTGTGTACATATCTACTCTTTTGACTTTTTAAATATAGAAACCCTTGTATCAATATAATAAAAATAAGACCCTTTTGCCTCTATCTTTAAAATCCATTAGTATTTGCGTCCAATTCATGGAAATATTGGCTCTGAGACATGGGATTTCCAACAATGGGGACAAGTGAAGTATAGTCCACTATGCTGTTGATAGCTTTAAATGCTTATATGGTTATTTAAATACCGAATAAAATCATAAGAAATTTACTCAAAACGTGTCTTTTCGAGCATAGATATATACTCACGTTAAATTTCTCTGAACAGTCACCCACTCAACGTCTGCCCGAGTTCAAACATCTCTGTATCGTTTTCAATACACTGTCGACCCTGAACTATGGGCACTGAGTATGAAATCGTGTAGTATTACATAACTTACATTGAATTTAATAGAATAGTTATCCGCTGTGCTAAAAAATAGCACACGCCTTTTCTATGAATCACGCTTCATGAATCTGGTCATAAAAAAGGACTTTTGTATCTAATCCCATCACGACAATATTACTATCGGATACTAGATAGTCTATTCTACCAGTAACATAATCCAAAAATAATTAGTGTAACATTAGATCTATTATCGTTCATAAATATTTAAACAGAACCTGGGAACACTACCTGCCTGGTATTAAAGATAATTAACTACAAATAAAACGTAGATGTATGGTAGTATTTGTTGTCCATACAATTAATATCGTTTCCATACATTGATATATTTTTTAACTTAACTTATTCCGCGACTTCAAACTAAATAGACTTAATCAGTATTTAAATCTATACCCGCATAATATCCCAGTAACTATTGTTTATAAGTAGACTTCATGTTAGCTTCCCATCTATAGCCTCGCACTAAACTTATCTGTATTGAAGACGATCAGATAATCTAAATTGATCTCTAGGCAAAAGCGACGTCACTCTACCATTGAACTGTTTCACACGGGTCATGAAAAATGGACTTCAGCGTGTTTACTTTTACTATTCTATCTGCTAAATACTTACAATAAACATTATACTTTTAAACCATACTAAGAAAAATATATATTACAATACAAATTCTACTGTAACTACCTACTACATCAAATCTGCGGTCCTCAGGAGTCATTCTTAAGGAGAAAAGTAGGTATTATTAAAACTTCGTCGCAGTTTAGAATAGGTTGTTGTCATTAGGCTGACCTAGCAGTACATCTTGAATACCTCTTGTAACGGAGATAAACGCCAGCCCACTATCCCCCTTGTCACAAGCGGAGGTCACATTATACGTAGAATACATACGTAGCTAAATTCATTCCTTTAGCGCTATCTTTTGAAATGAACTTCATTAATTGGTGTTGAGAATAGATTTAGTTCGGTAAAAATATGAACATAATATTTTGTTATCAGATTTACTTGTTACAGGACAATGTATGTATGTAAGGTCATTCGGGTAAGTCCAACAGCAGGGAAGTCCGTATACGTTTGAGTTTACCACTTTACTGTATAGTTACGACAAGGACAGTGTCCGTAGGTAAAACAGTACTTCCATGGCTTTATTTTCATTTTCCTACTTCTTTGTAGTGGAAATTGACAACAGAGCAATAGTTTTGATTAATTTGATTTCTTTAAAATATTTGTTTTCAGAAAAGCAAGAACCAAAAGCAACAGAAGATTTATCAAACCATGAAGTAATTTTTTTGAGAAGCATTATGGAAAGTCCAGATTTTGCTCGAAAATACGAGGTAATATTATTATTACCATGTTACAAAATTGTTGGGTCAAAACCTGTACGTTTTTATATACGCTTGAATAATTAAAAAAATACTTTGAATCACATAATTGACTTCACTTATATTTTCCTCTTGTTTCTTATAGATTTATATGATTTGTGATAAAGATCAAATACTAAAATTGGTGTTAAGCTAAAACAACGAGAGTCCAAGTTTTTATATTTAAAAAAATATATATGCAATGCATATGACAGACGCCAGTTTTGTCAATAACACGCACAGTGTACGTGTACTGTGTTCACAAAGAAACTATGTGGTATAAAATTTTGAGCCTTAATAATTACTTGTTAAGGTTTATTATTGATTCATGTGTAGGTATAAATTGATTGCTATGGTGTTGAACTCACAATAACAGGAAAACTTCATGTAGAGTCCAGTGAGACAGAGAAATCGAATTAGGTGGGTGTGTCAAAACTCTTTAATAGTTTAACAAATATTTATAAAATTATTAAATAAAAACACTTTCCGACCACACATAATTCATTATACGCTAAATAGCATAAATGTATGATGACCAATAGTAATTTCATATGATTTTTCATTCAAAAAAATTGTATAACTACTGCCACGCCTTAGCATCGGGCGTAATATTTTCATTAATCCCTTTAATGTTTTGTATATTTGCTGCGGTTTATATTAGCGCGAGTGTTTCTGTTACAGTCCATCGAGTCTGAAGAAGATCTGATCGTAAAGCCGGTCTCCCTGGACAACGTAAACATAATCCGATCGTTGAGCGAGTACAGGGGCAATAATATACGAACTATTGAACAAGCCGAACTCGCTATATTGCTGTCGAGAGTTCATTTTCGGGTAAGAGCCTGCCCATTATGCAATTTATTATAAACACATAAACACAAATTAGTAACAAAACATATCCCATTGGATTCTCCATGTATTATGAAACTGCCAACATTCGACATTTGTTTGTTTTTTATGGTATGTATAATTGGGCTTGCGCATTAACATATAGCCCGCCTGTTACTGCAGGTCTTGCATTACATAAACAATGCTCAAACAAACAAACAAAGTTCACTGTTAGTTACAGAAAATCTATCTCTACAATGTTGTGAAGACAACTTGAACTGAACTCTGAATAACACTTACAGTATTATCCAAGATATCGACCCTCCCATTAATGGAAATACTGCCAACAGAACAAAACATAGCACATGATATTTAAACCTTTTAGAAAGACTTCAGCTTCATTTAAAGAAATACCTGACGGCAACAGTGAATAATGATAATAATCTCAGATAATTCTGTCAATTAAAGTAAACACAGTATCATTTCCTATTTGTACAATTATAAATATTTTTGGCATAGAAATATTAATTTTTCCTTCATATTTTTTTTGTGTTGCAAACACTCACAAAGAACAATGATGCATTTGAATATATAGCTGTATTAAATAAAACATCATTGTTCTCACACACAAAACGGGTGCCACCGATTTCGATATGAATCATATGTGAAAATTTATTATGTTTCTCAATATTTTGTTTCTTGCAGGCTCTTATAGATGCTCATGATCAGATTGGCAAAATTTGGCTAGAACGTGGTTCGGGCATAGATGAGAAGACTGTAAAAAAAGAAGAGAGCACAGACTTAGCTACGGGCTTGGACGATAGTCTCGATCCCAACGGAGACATGCCTGTGGAAACTATCAAAGTAGTTGGCCTTAGGAAAGTGCCTGGACAACCCTTAGGATTAACTGTTAGTATAAACTCATTATTTCAATAGTTTCCTGTTTTCTTTTTTTTGTTCATTTTCGATTAAGTAATATACTAATATACTAGAATAAGAGCATACATGTTAATAGTCTACCTAATGATCAATATAGCTCATGAACATCAATACCTATTAAATAGCCGACAGTCAGGTGGTTTTACTTGAAAGCAAATATCAAATGTTGAGCAGTCAAAGATGAATGTTACTCCGATTTAGATAATATTTTGACCATGTTTTAACCTTTATGCAGTCACAAGTTTTCTACACTATTATCTTTGACAAGCCACAGTCTCTATTAGAGAATTTGTTTATTTGGATGATTGTTTGTTCTTTGGACGAAATGGCTAGCCTACTATCACTTAAGTAGAGTAATACATTTTGACAATGACAATGATGCTTCTTATGACTTCATTTTGTTTGAAACAAGTTATTGTTTTACATCAATAAATACAGTAACAGTAACTCACCTCATGCCAATCTCACTGTTTTCCAACTTACTTTAAGCCAGTACTAACTACGCCAATATGTGTGTGTGTGTGATGCATTTATTTTAGGTTACGACTGATGAACACGGGCAACTGATTGTAGCTAGAATATTAGCAGGTAGTGCCGCTGCAAAGCAAGCGCTACTGTCAGTAGGTGATGTATTATTAGAAGTAGACGGAGTACAAATAGACTCAGAGGACCAGTTAAAGGAGGCGGTCTCCAAGCCAAATGACAGAGTCACACTCAAGGTTGGACCCAACTTAAAGGATAAAAGCTTACATGCTACAAATAAGCTTACCGTAAGTATTCAATATTTATCTGATCTCTTCTCCCTCTTAGAATAAAGACGTGTACATATGTTGGAGGAAAAACAAAAGATACAATTGTTATGTCATACACTGTTAAAACAACATCTGATCTAGTTGTCTTGCTAGGACATCATTCTTCAAGGAGTGTTTGTTTCATAGAAACAATAGATAAAAGTACATACATAAATACATACCGTCACTCCAGGTCCCTAGCGGGGTAGGCAGAAACCGAAATAAAAGTATTTTTTTTTAATCCTCCAATGCCTTTGTTGGTCTTATAAATGTATTAGGCAAATGTGTCATCAAGTGTGACATATGTAAGTCTCCTTAATGTATTTTTCATCAGGATACAAAATTATTAAACAAAAATAGAATAAATCCCATATGCTTACAGTGTTACATGAGAGCCCTCTTCGATTACAACCCTAGTGAAGATACACTACTGCCCTGTAAGGAAATAGGATTAGGGTTCAAAAAAGGAGACATTTTACAAGTAAGTAACATTCATCTACATTTTGTTCATACGGCACTGCTTTTGTGTATTCTTACATATGATTATCTTCAATTGTAACATTAAACCGTCATCGGCCATTAATTTTAAAATAATGTTATTCTTTAATTCACTGTGTCACCGAAAAGCAGTGCTAATTCTACCACATGTTGTCATTTAGGTATCAGATAGAAAAGACCCAAACTGGTGGCAAGCTAGTCATGTGGAAAATTCAGATTTTGTTGGCTTGATTCCTTCCCCGGAGTTAGAAGAGAGACGTAAAGCCTATGTACCGCCAGAAGCCGATTTTGTACACAAGATTAGCATTTGTGGAGCAAGGGTAAGAACAAAGAATAATTACTAAACTGTAATGTAATTAAAATTTTTAACTGCGGCAAGGTTGCGCGGCGACATTTGAATTGTATATTGTCTAGTTTCTATGTAATGGAGTTAGACAGATATTAATAGATAAATTTGCAGTAGATAAAAATGAATAAACAAATAAATAACTGGGGACAATTCCACGCAGGGCTGTCTGATCCCAAACTAGGCAATTTAATGCCAGTGTTATGGTAACCGGACGGCTGATAAACATACATATATACATACAATATAGTTCTTATATAGACATTTTTATCACGACCAGACAAAGAACAAACCAATGTGCTCATCACACAAATGTTTGTTCTGGGCTGGGAATCAAACCCATGACCTACAGTTTGGCAGTCAGCGCGATGAGTATCTTACGTGACCGCAGATATCGAAGAAGAAGAAGAAGTTCGTGTACGAGTCGCGGTCGAGCGTGCAGCTGGAGGGCGCGGAGCTGGCGCTGTACGAGGAGGTGGCGCGCACGCCGCCCTTCCTGCGGCGCACGCTGGCGCTGGTGGGCACGCGCGGCGTCGGCCGCCGCACGCTCAAGAACCGCCTCATACAGGAGCAGCCCGACCGCTTCGGCGCCGTCGTGCCGCGTCAGTAGCCCCCCATTGATTCAAATTCAAATTCAAACTCTTTTATTCATCATAAGGTATATACATACACTCAATGAAGGTCATGTTTTTGTCATCGCACTTCGGCTTTGTGCGCCCCTCGGGCTACAGTAGACCGGGAGAAAAAAGCCTTAATTATAATGTATTATTGTATAAAATGTATATATATATATATTTTTTTAATAATATTGTAATGTATAATATTGTGTAATTTATAATAGCATGCCATCGTTATGGTAAATTGTGCGCGGTACCACAAAGAAAAAGATCGTTGTAAACCACAATTTATGCTAATAAATAAATAATGAAAACAGACACGTCGCGGCCGCCGCGGCCGCTGGAGGAGAACGGGCTGTCGTACTGGTTCGTGTCGCGCGAGGAGATGGCGCGCGACGCGCTCGCCGGCCGCTTCCTGGAGTACGGCGAGCACAACGGCCACCTGTACGGCACGCACCTCGACTCCATCCGCGCCGTCATCAAGGAAGGTAGCCCTCACCTTCCTCACCATAACAGCCATTCAATTGCCTAATTTGGGATCAGGCAGCCATGTGTGGAAATGTCCCTAGATATTTATGTTAGCTGACTGTGTAAACGCAAACCATAATGACAAGTTTGACGTTTTGTATGTATCCGGCTGTCAAACGTTTTGATAGTTCACTACTGCTCTCTCGCTGTTCCGATACTGTAGTCATATATGTCAATAGCGAATTAAAATCCTTTCGAATCTTTGTCCTCGTGTATTATTAACCATAATCCTTCATCCTAAAGTGTCAAACTTTCGTTAAACACCAACTCTCGCGCGCAAACTGAGCACCGCGAGAGGTTATAACTGTCAAAGTTATTATTGTTTGCTCGGGCCACTATTAGACTATCCGCCGACTGATATATACCAAACAATTATTCAACAACACACTCGATTAAATGAAATTGCAAGGATCGTTAGCTCTGATTTAGAATTTACACTTTCCCTTTCACTTTAAGTATTTTGAACATTTTACATTGAATTTTATATAGCCTGTTTTTAATATACTTCATTCATCAATTGACTTTTTCAAGTCAATTAGTGTGAGTTTTATAGCAAATAGGTACTATTTTTTGTAAATATGTCTTTGATTTACTTAAAAGAGCGTTCATCTTCTGCCCTCTTAACAAGTGATTTCCCAAAGCGTCCAGCATTTCTTCCTCCACGCCATCCATCTGTAACTCTTGAGAGGCGAAAAATAAAACGAAGAGGGGCTCGGGAACATTATCGAAGTGGATCGGAGCTAGGGAGGCTTTCAGTCCTGCTCCCAGGAGACTTCTGTGAATATATTCCTTTCTAGCTGGGACGCTAGCGCCCGCTTGTCTCTGATCTATAGACTACTCGCAAATCATTACTAAATATCATATTGGACTTCTTCGAAATGAGCAATGTTGTTTACGCTTCTTTAAGGAACACTCAATCATATAAAAAATATAAGTAAGCCAAATAAAAACATACCGTGCAGCGAACTAAAACGATTATATCTCATACAACACCCAAGTTTAAATTGAAAATAATGTCATTATAAGGACAGCACAAGGAAAATTAAGCAATTTATCTTTATATAGTTTGTTTTAGACTTTTATATGCTAAGTAACCGGCGTAACGAAATAACGACAAGAAACATAGTTCCTTTCGAGTTCAAATGTCATATTCACAAAGTGACTGGAAGGAACTGAGCCATACCGTAAGAATGCTCGAACAAAATAAAAAATAAATCCTTGTAAAGAACTGATTTCGCGAATGAGTCGGCTCAAGTCGTTCAAACTTACAACTCGGAGCCGTTTTTGCTTTGGCAAAGTTTGATTCGTCCCTATTTATAAAGCAATGTGAAATCTTAATACGTAAAGACAAGGGTCCTGGATTATTCATCAATGTTCGATTCAAGCAGCGCGAAATATACACGAATGAGGAACTTCCGTTTTGTATCAAACATGAGATGAAAGTTTAAACGAGAGTAGACCTGCTTGATAATAAATACCTTCTAAAGGCTAATACGCTAAGAGACCAGTCAAATAATATCTCATTACTTTTAAAGTATATGAATAAAATGTTCCTATCGTACAAAATCTACTGTTAACAGTTCGTTGAAAATACTGAGGCAAAGAAATTCTATATTAATATAGCGGAAAACGTGCCATTCTAATATATTGTTTGCGCGTCCCCTGCCAATCACTAAAGGGGTATTGAGGTATCCGTCCAACTTGAAGATTATTCCCTCAAAACTTACCCCGAACATAAAAATTCTTTCAAACAATGTATCTTGATAGAATTATTTATACACCGCCGATTCACATTCGCTGTAAGTTCTCTTGATCTATACGACACGACGTGGTTCTAACTTAATGTGCGTTGACATTTTACGAAGGTTTCAAGATAACAACTGATGCGTTTTTTCAATTTGTCTTTTTATTACAAACTAGCCAGGGAGTGCAGACTGCCAGGGAATGGAACTCCTTGCCGGCGTCTATTTTTCCTGCCTCATACAACCTGGAATCTTTTAAAACAAGAGTGAATAGGCACTTTCTAGGCAAGCGTGCTCCATCGTAGATTGCACCTCACTTACTATCAGGTGAGCTCGCAGCCAAACGCAAGCCTATCGTATAATAAAAAAAAAAGCTGTGCCCGTAGCTCCGCCCGCGTGGCGATCAATATTTTACCCAAGTTTTTCCCGCGTTAATACCTACCCCGCGGGAATCCTATGATAATAATGACGAACTGCCATACAAACTTTCATCCTCTATTTTTTCCCCCACGTAAGTCGAATTTCAAAAATGCTCGTTTCCTTGTGATGATATACATATTTCATATGCATTGTATAACTTCGTATTTAGGACAAAGTTTCATGGTTTTATCTTCGACTATGATGAACTTCCATACAAACTTTCATCCCCTATTTCACCCTCCATATATGTCGAATTTAGAAAATGTTAGTTCTTTTGTAATATATTTCAAGTGAACTGACTAAATACAAAGTTTAATGGTTTTATCTTCGATAATTACGAACTTCCATATAAACATTCATTCCCTATTTCAGCCCCTTCAAGCCCTTTTTTCTAGGTAAAAAGTAGCCTATGACCTTTCCCAAGGTCAAATATACTGTGCCAAATTTCATTAAAATCTGTTCAGTGGTTTAGGCATGAAAGTCAAGCAGACAGACAGACAGTTACAATCGCATTTACATATAAATTAGTAGGGATTACAATAGATATTACATCAGTGATGTACCTTGTTATATAATTTTCCATAATGTTGCATCAAAAACAGCCTCCACAACGCGTAAAGCTAAAGCATATCATCCGAACGTAATATAAAAAGGAAAAAGGGATATTTCCTTCCCCTATGTGGTGTAAAACACAGATGTAACAGCGGGGTACAGTTACAATAAGATCCATCTAAGTGACAATCTTCGTTTTATTCCCACAAACTTACAATCCGGTTTTTACGTATACCTATTTGTATTGCGTATACATATTTATGTATGTACGTACGTACTTAATTATAAATTTGTTATCCCATAAAAAACTATACTTGTCAAAAAAACCAAGTCTCGCAACTCAGGTCTTCTACCGTAAAATGGTGTGAGATCCAAGTAATACTAAATCTGTTATTAATCTACATAAATATATTCAGTCCCTAATTAAGGGACCTTCTGTTTTATGTTGTTACCTTTCTATGTAACGTAACAACATCTTATAGTGACCATATCAATATTTAAAATCTTTAACATTTTATTATACCTTGAGATAAAATAATGTAAAGCAATGAAATACATAGTAGTCTACAAAAGCATTATACTCTTCCTATGTATGTACTAGCGACCTTCGAGTCGACATTTTCTAATACTCATATTGCTATAGGTATAGCATAGAAATGGGGGATGGTTAACTTTCATACTACATAAATAAACACGTTGATATTTTTGTAGTTACAGGCTGACTCTTGTCTTAAATTTGTTATCCTTATCACTACATAGTATGAAACAAAATCGCTTTCTCTGTCCCTATATACCTATGTATGCTTAAATCTTTAAAACTACGCAACGGATTTTGATGCGCTCATTTTAGTAGATAGAGTGATTGAAGAGGAAGGTTTATACGTAAAATAATCATGGTATACGGAAAGGGGAATTGTTTTACTCCAAATTTAACGTGTGCGGGCCACGGGCAGTAATGAATAAATCAAAACTGCTGGATTCAGTTTTTCAGTGAGTGACATAGGCTATATATTTTATACCCGCGCGGAGTCGGGTCGGGCAGCTAGTTATTGTGAAAGTAAAGATAATGGTTATAAGAGTTTTCGAATTAGTGCTAATGATATTCCGAACGTGTGCAACCGACATTAATGGTTTGCCAACTAAACAATGTTAATAAGTCCATTTTGTCCTGTTCTAGGCAAGATGGGCCGAATTGCGCCACTAGTAATACGGCTGACTGCCATATTACTGGTGGCGTTGGTGCTCGGCGAGCCCACCCCCGGGGAAGAGACCGCCGTGCTTCAGGCCCCGCTCTACGACACTACCAGAGTGGTCCGGCCCACCGCGCCCATCCCGCGAAATAAGGAACGACGCCAGAAGAACCGGCGTCGAACTACAACGACCACCACGAGCACGCCTCAACCGAGCGACAATGATACTGCAGTAAAAACGACCGCCGATCCTCGCAGCTTTGATCACAGTAAGTAAAGTAGAATTTGATTATACTGTATCATAAAGTACCGGCTTGACACATTAGCCTTGGTCTTTAGTGGCCCCGCCGACGTTCTCTACTACGACGATCACTCCGACCAAGCCGCTACAGACCAAGAAGCGGGGCCCGCGCCGACGGCGTCGCACCACCACTTCCACTACCACTACCACCACCACCGAGCCGGACTACGATTATGACTATGACGTCCCTGTCAAGACCACGACCATGGATCCTAGAAGCTACGATCACAGTAAGTTTTTTAGCCCCACTCACCCATCCCTCCGTGCATTCGCTCATCTGGTTGTTGTATGCTTTAATTAATTTTGGTGAGTTACCTGGACGCATTGTAAAAGGTAGAGTATTAATCATGCATTATTTTCTATGTGTTTTCTGTCTTTTAACATATATGTATATTTAGAGGTCAGACTTCTTGTATCCGTACATTATAGTACACCGAGTTGTAGAGCGGCTGGTCACCTGATCTACTCTACTTACGTGTATTCAGTGAAATCATAATTTCAAAGCTAAATCAAAATAAAAAAGGAAAAATAGGGGAAATCAGGTTTGTAGCATAAATCACAGTATAATTAAGCGCTCGTTAACTCCTACATGGCTGCCTCATTAACTGATTAGCCACGGCTACGGGTGTCCTTGCGCCAAGAAAAAAATCTAATTATTTCTTCGGCGCTGCGATAATGGCCGCCTAAGCCGAGATCGTTAAAGAAATAACATATTATTTATATACGAATGCGAAATAAATGTACAAGAAACACATTAATCTGTGTTATACGCAATAGTCACGTTGTTCGCATTTTGTTACATGAATATATTTCTAAACTTCATTACTTTACCACTTTTAGAATTTCTTTTTTTCACTCTCATGTTAGGGCGTCTCGCAGAATGACATCAAACGACAGTAGAATAAATTAAATTATTATAAAATAACCATAAAAATAGACGCTAGTAACATCGTTTTCCATTAGTAATGATCGTTTTCAAGTCGCTTCAATTAGCATAACGTTTTTTTATCTCAGTTTTACATACTGCGTACTGTGATTTTTATTAAAAATCTGTTCAATTTACAACTGCTGCCTGCTCGTTTGCTACTCTATTCTAAAAAAAAACAAAACAAATAACCATATCGTCTTACCACGCTCAAGAAGCCATGGGTTACGTGTTAGTAGTATAATTCCTCATATTACGTAGAGCTTAAATCAAGCAATTACAGAATTGTGCTTCTACTTCATCTCTTAAACATATAGTTTTTAAGGGATACCTCAATGAATTCCTACTAATGTAACGTCTTTCAAATCGTTTGCTACTAACCTATACATACCTATGTCTTAGGTATGTATAGGTTAGGTACCTATATGTCCCAACGGGCTTAATTATCTTTTCAATGAACAGTCTAGCCTTTTAACTAAACGGCACCATTCAACAAGCGACCGGAATGATATTCAGGCAATGTGTCTAATTCAACATTTAATGAGCAGACCGGCTAATGCTAAGGCTGCTCATACTGTAGGGTGACCACAGGATAACCTCTAATGAAAATAAATAGCCTGATATTTTCATATGCTATGAAGGCATGTGATGAAAGTCGCACGGCGCGCTGATCTCATCGCCCGCTGCCGCGGCGTCCTTACTTGCAGAAAACTTTTCAATGGTTTTCTAATTCCTCCATACAAACCTTACCAAACCAACCCTAAAGAATCTGTAATCATATAGAATGTAAATTCCATTGAAAAACTGGTTGAACGGCGTCGCTTAGTGCAAAGGCAAGTATGTTAATTCACACGTTAATTTGGCTGCGGTATACACATATGAACGATTTTTTCTAGTAATATTTATTTTAATTCTTTATTGCACCTTTAAAAGTTACAATGGGCGAACTTAATGCCGTGTGGCATTTTCTGCCAGTTAACCCTGGG